>JAHWFP010138244.1:6234-45072 GCA_023313725.1 Lithobius niger | reverse complement strand
CAAGGAGCAGTCAAGTGGTCAGTGGTCATTGATAAACTTATAAACTATCGCCAGACATTAGACTAGCCCGGTTCGTAAACCAATTTTATCGTCTGCATTTAACCATTGGCATAGGATCTGAATCAGAATTCATCAGTGCAAAATTTATTAATTTTGACTTATTTTGGTGCAGTAATACGCTGATAATTTTAGTTAAAGCACAACGAAGCATTTTTTCAGTTACTCATTTGGCTTTCGAAAGAGGAGACAATACTTAGCATTTTAAAGCTGTACATTTGAACAGAATGCACGCTATAGGCCCTCTTTAAACAATATTTAAAATTGTTGAGATTGGGATAACAGCAAATTGCAAGTTACACACACTTGAAACAGTTCAGCATCACACGTAAGCTTCATGCAAAAAAAAAAAACCATGAATGTAAATTCTTTGTTAATGTGACAAATTATCACTTAACCCCAACAAAACCTTCAGGTCCAATGTACAAGGACGAAGTCTCTTGGAGTTAAAAATATACGCGGAAAACAGAAGAAACTTAATTTGTAGGAATTTCAATGGTTAGGTAGGGATTTTCATGTTATGACAAAGTAAAAAAAAAAAAGCAATTGGCTGACAGCAAAAATGCCATCCTTCCAAATTACCGAAAGCTTATTCTGTGACACTGAACTGTAACAGCTGGATCGATCGTTACCTTGAGACTTTGTAAGCGAGGCTTCTGAATCATTTTTGGTGTGAGTGTGCTCAGTAGTGGAGGCCGGGGAAGTGATGCGTCCACGGTTTCCACGACGACGATAGTGTGGGGTGGCCCCAAGCAGGTCGTTGAGGATGTGAATGATAGTACTGATGTCTCGTCGCGGTCGGCCGTGGCGATCTTGGAGGGCTGGATTCAGGGTCCCTAGATAGGGAAAATAAATTAGTTATGCACAAATTTAAATTGCACCTAAAAAATAACACTTGCAAAATTTAACACTTTTCAACAGTGCTATTTGGTTTCTGCACAAAAACCCAAGCAAACTGAATAAACCAGTCAAGCATTTGCATTATTAATGAAGGAGCAAAAAATGTGTATGAAGGAGATCACTATGTAACTTGGTAGTAGCCACACTTGGTGTACTGTTGTTTTACGCAATAATTGTGGACAAGTTAATACTAGCTTATTGTTTAGTCTTTAAATTACGGAAAATCCTACGGCACTATCGTAGCATTGCGAGTGTTACAGAAAATCGGTCAAATGGTCGGGGCTCGAAATATCTTGTTAACAGAAAAATCGATTTCTGAATCTTAAGAAAAGCAACGAAACAAAAAAATATGTAAGAGTTGCATGTTGTACTCCAACACGAAACCCTTATACATTTTTCTCGTTTTTACGCTTCTGAAGATCAGTCTATCTTAAAAACGTAAATAGTTGTATCAAAGACTGTCACGTACGCAAAACCAAAAATCGTCCAAGTTCCACAATTCAAACTTTCAAATTTTCGACATTTCTACTGAGTTTCTTCAGGCAAGAGTCATGAGACTGGCACAACAACAACCACCAACGAACTTGCCCAAGTCCACTACATTCAATTTCCCTCCCTTCTCCCAGTGAGCTTTGGAACTCAGTCAGCTCTCAAACTCACTGTCCGAGTAGGACAGTCTTTGATATGAACTTCGACCAAAGTAAAATTGCCGTATTAACGGTATTTTCGATAGTTGTATTGTTGGTAGGGATGTGCGATACTCGAAAAATTCGAGCCGAGCCGAGTACAGAAAGTTTACTCGAACTCGGCTCGTCGCTTGCATCCATACTCGGAAAACACGAATTCGGTAAAAATGCGATAACTTCGCCAATTTTTGACCGATTTTGACGTTCAAATATATCAAATTCATCGACTCGGCGAGAGCTTTCCAGTGGTGCAACCTAAAAGCCACTAGCTCAAACCATTTTAAAGTTATGTCCTAAAAACTAGAAAACTAGTTGTAGATGTTGACCCTCACAGTCCGTTAAGCAGCATCTTGGTTGTTATTACCCTAACAAATAAAAAAAGACACTTGCAAAGTGTGTTAACCAAATACTCGAACTCGGTTCGATACTCGATTCTTTTGTTACAAATTCGGCTTGGCTCGACTCGAATTAATATTAATCTACTCGCACACTCCTAATTGTTGGTGGTAAAAGTGTAATTGATTTTTACGTTGACACAGATTTTCGGTAATGCCATTATTTCACTAGTGTAGTCACAGTTTACCAGTGTTAAAAGTCTTTAAATTCAGTGTTGCCGGGACTCTCCCACACAGAGCCCTCCTTTTCACTGGTCTTCGAACTAAGGTGTGTCATGGGGATTCCCTGTTCGACAATCTTTGCACATCTCCAGGTTTTGCTGAGGTGGGCTTGCGACGCGACGGAGAAAGGTTGGGGGTTCTTTATCAGTGGAGCGTGAGGTGCACAATTATTCCATAGGTGTTTGTGTAGGTATCGCTACTGGTCCTACCTCTTACCATATTGTTTGTGAAATTTTTGACATCAGGTTGGTTTTTAAACCAACAAGCAATGCTAAACTCCTCAGTACCAATCGGAATTGGTCCCCTCTCAAAGTCATGGAGTCTTTTTTTGAGGGGGGAGGGGGAGTCGGGTGTAATCTAGCGGTGATAGCTATGAAGGCGCTTTGATTGCCGCATTGATCTTCTTAGCTGGGTATTTTTCTTAAAACTTTCTCTTTCGCACGCGCCAAATGCTTCGTATCATTGGACTCCATCCATCAGTCTACTCTTGACAATGAGGCACATGACTATCAACTGGGATGTGGTGGCCGAACAGTAGGTTCTGTATGTTGCAGTTGGGGATCTGTTTCATACGGGCACCATTGCGCTGTATGGTGTCGATAAAAGGTAGTCGTCTTTCGTTTTCTGTTTCTGATGCAAAATTTAGTTCAGGTTTCCAGTTCAACATGCTTTCAATGCCCGCTCTTTCTGTGGCACGACATCCTGAGAACGTGTCATCCATATTAAACCAAACTGATGGATGGGTGTTCCGACCAGACGTGGGGGTCCAGAACCTGAAGAACGATCTCTGCGACGACTGGGGAGCAACTGTAACCGAAAGGAGTGCTATCTGTTTGTTAGATCTCGCCTTGAAACTGCACAAAAATGTTCATCAGCAAAGCCAGGACATTCAGAGAAGGTGACAGTAAAAGGTCACAGAAAAATCACCGATGATTTAATATTACTTGGACAGTTTGGTATTGGACGAGGAGAGGTGAGAAGGTCTTCGCTTAACCAAAGTATCCTGACTCAAGTTATGCCACTGTTAATTTCATTGTGCATTAGCAAAATGGGATTATTTCACCAATGGAATAAATTTCGGTAACGGGCTTAGGAAAAAAGCTCGAGTTAGTCCAGTTTAGCCAAGTTAAGAACACTTTTTTCCACTTTGCCCTTGGTCTAAATTTATAGACTAAACTCGCAGCTTAAATTTTTTTTTATGCATTGTGTGGTCCGTACTAAAAATACCTAATAAACAACAGACAAATTGTGATTCACATCCTTTTAACATACCTGAGAAAGTTCCTGAATACACGCCACGTCCATGGTGATGCATACTTTCAATTATAGCTCCTTGCCGTCTGCGTAGTGTTAAAGCGTCCTAAATTAAAAAAAAATATATATACATACAAGGTAAAGAGATACAAACCAAATCATCTGCACAAAGCTTCTCCTTGCAAACAAAATACCATACTTTTAAAAATGCCACCTAGCAGCGTAGGCAGCCGCACACATTTAAGGGGAAGGGGAAGAACCATTAGCAGAGGAGAAAAAAAAGATAAAGTTAAATTTCCTAACGAAAACCTAGTTACAGTGTTCGGTTTACTCACTCCACTAGTGTCAACCTACATTTCGTTTTGGTTTAATTGCTACCCATAACGTCACAAAACTGATTTACTAATGGGAAGAAAACCAACTGGATATATTTAACTTACGTTCCAACAACGTAATTTCAGGAACCTTTGTTTTAATGGTTTCATTACAACCTCTACGGTACCAAAAGGACATCCAAAATATGTGGTGGGGGGAAAGGGGCTTGTGTCCCCCTAATACGTGCCGGTGACTCTTTGCCCAGCAACACAGTTTAAGGACAGATAGGCAAATGCACCCTCGCTTTGAAAGACTGGTGTGCCCGAATAAGCCCGCTTAACATAGTTTAAATAAACTTCTCTTCTGAAGTGGAGATCAAAAATTCCCAATCAATTCCAGTAAAACTAAAACCTGTACACAATAAATCTTTATTTGTGGCCCGGTTTTCAATTGTAGCTGGGTGTTTTCCTAATCATGAATTAGTAGAAGCCGGATCAAAATGGCTTGATGTTAACCAGTAGCACAGGCTATACTTTGTTCCACATTATGTTTTCAGACAACTGACTGTATGATGCCCAGTTTTCTTCCACTACGAGTGCAAAAAATCTGTAAACATCCCATTCGTAAACTCTGACAGTAACTGTGTAGAGTCTACTAGTGTGATATCCACATGTTTTTGCACTCTTAGTAGGGATGGGTCGGTTTCATTTCTTTGATTTCGGTTCCGGTTTCGGTTTTCACGCCCAAAAAACCTCGGTTTCGGTTTCGGTATCGGTTTTTGCCACCATCCACCCCAACCAGATTTTCCTAATTTTTTTCTTGCAACAGTAGTATTACTAGCTTCAACTTACACCTGCTTTCACTTTCAGCAGCGTCATTGATCGTGGGTTTAGCTGTGGCAACATTTTCCTCTACTATTTTTGTTTTAATAGCTAGGAGCTTTGCTGTCATTTATACGTAGAAAATGATAATTATAAAAAAGTGTAAAACAACAAATCATTTTTCTGATTTTCGAACACCGTACGAAAAACCGACACAAAATCCGAATCGGTTTCGGTTTTCAGTGAAAACAGAAAATTCAACAATTTTTTGAACAACAATAATTATGACATAGTTAAAGTTGCTAGAGTTTGCTCTATTTCTTGCTTGGCAGTTGCTAATGCCAATAGCTATAGATTTCTTTTAAGTATTAAAAGTTTAAAACGTGATTACCACGTGTGAATTTCAATATTAACAGCACACCGCAACTGGTATTATAGTAATATTACTTAGTAAAGTTGGTGTAGGTGTAGTGGCATACCGACACATTCCTCACAAATGAGCTGACATGACGGTGTCATGCCAGTTGGAGTTGCTAGTTGCCTCCTAGAAGTACATAAGTCCTTCAGTTTTTTCCTGGATTTAAGGGTTTGAATGTTGCTAATAATTTTCCTATTTTGGTTGTTCCTAGTCAGTTGCGTAGTTTTGTATGAATCAGTCCAAAAAAGTATATAACTTACGTTCCTCCCTGCACAAGATTTCAACAGCAGGGTATTTTATTTTGGTTGTTCAAGTTCTTTTGTACTTGTATTATCAACAGTTTTTTGTCAAACCTGGTTCTTGATTATAATTTGGTGAATTTCAATTTTAATCAATGATTATAATCACTTGATAATCGTTAACAACCCTGCTCAGGGATACAACATTTTTTCAGTTTTTACCTCCGTTTCCTCGCCTCGCCCTGAGAGAGCTGCATTAGACAGCTGTCGTAAAGTGTGCGTGAGGTTGCGGCTGGCTTCCGCTAAAGCCTTCGTGTCCAGCACTGGCTTTGTGAGGGAGGTGGGAATGGAGGTACTGGCAAGAGCTTCGTCAGCGGTGTGAGACGACGAAGACTGGGGGGAGGACAGTGCAACGGCACTGGTTTTGGGTTTCGTAGGTACTGCAAGTGGTGAGGTGGGAATGGAAGAAGTGGTGGGAAGTGAGGTACTGGCATTTGTGGAGGAGGATGACGATGACGACGTTGGAGCAACCGTCGACAACTGCAGTTGAATGAACATCATGTGATCACCCAAACGCATTGTAAGGTTGAGAGGCGCTTTGCCACACAGGAAATCGTTCACCTAAAAACAAATGGACAAAGGATGAGTACTAGAAAATAACTTTAACAAATACAAATTATAGTTTTATGCTGTGTGTGCACCATTACAGATGTGGTGCTTTAAAGGGCAGTTTGAATATATTAGGTTTTTCTCATAGCAAAGCATGTGATGACCCCAAAAATCAAACCTTAATGCCAACCAGGTATGTTATTGCTGCAATAACAAACATTAACCACTTAAAAAATCGGCCAAAGATAATTTTGAAATTGCGGCAACTCTCTTTAGAGAAATTTATTATTTCTATAACCCCCAACTCACGTGTGCTGCTTCACTATATTTGAATGAGCATGTGGAAATAAAAGCTGTCAAACCTTATCAATTTTACCAGATATCTTTTTCTGCAGTGTCACCGCAGCTAGCTGAATACATGTTACTTCAAGATATTTGGTAATTTTGTTCCGTCGACACTCCACATGCAATTAATTTCCTTGACTTTGGATAAATTTTCCAAATTTTCCCGATACTGTGAGTCTGGAATATATCTTGTTGAAAAATTACAATGTTGAGAATATAATCTCCTCGGCGTGACTTCACTATTAAATGGCCTTCCCTTGACGATGCTTAGTATTTTTATGACAGCTGCCATTGTTTATCGGTTTAAGCTGCATGGCTACGGGGAATAATAAAATCGATGACTGCACTGCAGGGGGGGGGGAGGGGGGGGTGCTTGGAGAGCACACTGCGTACCATTGATATGGAATATACTAGAATATTGTCGACTGTATTAAACTATAATACTACTACACGATAACGGTATTGAGTATTAAGATTTAAGACAAGCTAGTGTGCCACCCGTGGAAGATAAATGTTAACGTCTATCCAGATAAAATATGTAAGAGCATGGCAACCATTAGACAACTTTTGTGTCTTTACAGCAGAAGCGTCAATTCAGACTTACCAATCAACCTCGATACTATTTTAAGTACAGAGTAACAGCATTTGATTTTGCTTCTCAATATCACAATTAACAGAATCAAGCTGATCCCACCCATAGAGATTGCTAGACAAACTTTCGCCTTTCTTTGGGCTCGTCACAATACTCAGATGGATGAGACCATAGGCTCCTTGCTGGTGGTAACGTAACAAGCTCAACACAGGACTGGCTTCAGCCGGCTAAAAAGCAGAAACTACTGCTTGTATGGAGCTCCATTCTACTGAAAGTTACCCACATTTAGGCTTATTAACGGCAGTTTTACCAAGCTGTTCTTATCAGAAAAAATACTCAATTATCACACACGGACGAACAATAAGTCCACTTAAATTTTCGGTGAATACGCACAATTCCTGTGGTAATCCTATCACCTTCTTCAGAAGTAAAAATGAAGCACAACAACGTTCAATGATCACTTCCTTTTGAAATGTGCACTGCTAACCACTGATCTATATAATATGCTCTTGTTGCATCTGGGTTGCCACTTTTGGCAGAGTTCCACCTTCAGCTCCAGACTGAGCAAGCCAAAAGTGGCAAGCCCAGATGCAACATGAGCATACTATATAGATTAGTGGTTAGCAGCACGAATTTCAAAATAAGGTGATCATCGAACATTGTTGTGCTTCATTTTTAATTCTGAAGGCGTGATAGAACCACCACACACCCTGTGTGTATTCACCGAAAATTCACCGTGTGTGATAATTGCGTATTTTGTCTGATAATGTTATCGAATCGCCACAGTGAAAGTAGTAAACACCAGTTACCGGTTTTGTTCCAAGCTGTTCTCACCCATATAGATTTCTAGAAAAACTTTTTCGCCTTTATTTGGGTTAGTCAGTAGAGAATACTCTGAAGCCAGTCCATTTTTGAGCTCACCAGCAAGGTGCCTACGCTCTCATCCACAGAGTATTCTCTACTAACGAGCCCAAACATGGGCGATACATTCTGTCTATCTCTACGGGTGAGACAAGCTTGATTTTAAGGAATCATCCGCCATTAATAGGCCTAAATGTGGTATCTTAACAGTCAGTAGGATGGAGACCCATACAAGTAGTAGTTTCTAATTTTCAGCTTGAAGCCAGATGGGTTTTGAGCTTGTTAACAATGAACAATATATTTGGCTTACAACAATGCACATGAAGCCAACAATTACAGCATGAAATGAAGGTTCATTCCTTTGCCTATTGCTTGAAGATGACATTTTGCGGATACGTATTTTTAACTACAAAATTATAAGCAAAATTACAAGCAAATTAGAGCATGTATTAGGCTATCGATTTACAAAACTTTTAAACTAGAGCCTATTAATTTTTTTTAATGAGCGTGTCAGTTTGTAAATGTGGTACGTAACCCCAAGGCTGAACGTTGGCCTATTGTTTGTTTCCTTGTTGCAAGCTAAACATGGTAAAGAAACTCAGAAAACGTCAACTTGCCATTCGTGACCAGTCTGGCTTTAAGCGGGCTGAAAGTATACTGCCTGATAGAGCTCAAGTAAAAAGGGCCAATTTAACAAATACTCAAGCACTACAGGACAGAGTGAAGAGGGCTCGTTTAAGAAGTCCACTCCCTAATAGAGCAAATGCAAAGCACGCCCATTTAAGAAATCTGTAAGCACTATGGGACCAAGTGAAGAGGACCCATTTAATAAATCCACTGCCAAATAGAGCGCAAGGAAGGCCCATTTTAAGAAATGCTCAAGCACTACGGGACTAATTAAAGTGGGCACAATTACCAAATCGAGAAGCAACCCACAACAGAGTGAACAGTCCTATGTAGTTTAAAGCAAGCAAACTGAGTGTGATTCACAGATTAAACCGTTAAGTAGTATTCTTAAAAAAAATAAGCCAACTTTCGAAACAAATATAGTTTGAATTTCCAGGGCTCAATTGCAAAAATAACACGCATAGCAGCAATTTGGACCAAAACTATGAGATATCTGCTCTCCAAAAAACTAAAGATTCCCACCAAGCTTTACGGCCGTTTGAGTCGTTATATCAAATGCCAAGCTCTTTCGCCAAGTTAATCCCGCCGACTAAGGCTTCAAACGCTACATGAAATAATTGAAAATTGCGCAGTACAGTAAGCAATTCTCATTTCATTTACGTTCGATCAAACTATTACTCGGCAGGATTAACTAGCGAAAGAGCTTGGTGTTTGATATTGCGACTACAAACAACTGAAAAGCTTGTCAGGAATTCTTTAAAACAAGTTTGTTTTGGGATAGATACCTTATACTATAATTATTGTACTATGCATCAATGCTGCTCCCAACATGTACGAAACAATTGCTTAAAAGAACAGCCAATATAGTCTAAGTAAAGGAAATACAATGCCGCAACAGCAAACAAAGTCTTCGTTTTGGAGTTATATTTCATTGTGTGAATTCAAGTCTTAAGGCCACCCACGCACTGAGCGACTTGGCCGCGCCGCCAGGTTGCTGCGGTTAATGAAAATGATTAGTGCGTGATTTTTACATAAACGGTAAGCAGTCTCATTGGCTGCAGCAACCTGGCCACGCGGCCAAGTCGCTCAGCGCGTGGGTGGCTTAAAGTTGCAAAACAAGTCGACCAACAGCTAAGGAAACATTTGACCTATTGTGTCAATTTCTGGTAGATTCCAAAGACATAGGAAAATCCTACAAATCTGCTCACTTCCATGAGGAAGATTTTAAATATATCCTCAGGAAACCTTTGTAGGGAAACTATTTACCCCCAATTCAAACCTCTAAACTCAAGACTCGTAACTATTGTAAACCCTGTCAACTGAGCTCTCTTCATACCATATAAAGACTTTTTAAAACCGCTAACATGGCTACACCATCGCAGCCACTCCAGTTAGTCAGAAGAAATAATGCAAGGCCTTAAATGTACCAAATCTTTTGCTATTTTTGTGTGCAAGATTTACACTATCCTCGACAGCAAAGTGTGCGATAGATTTAATCATTACCCATTGGGCTCCGAATGATGCCGAATGACTGAACCAACTTTGATTTTTAACAAATATTCTGGACACACCAAAATAAAGCAACACTGTATCAACGGCAAATTTTTCGTAACAAATATTACATACCTAATACCCAAGTACCGTCTTCAGGCTTCAAGACATGCACAAGTACAACAGATTCAACTATGTATCACTGCCTATATCACGCGCCACAGCCGTTTCCTGTCATGTGCATATCACATAACTGGGCTAGTTCACTCTAGACGGCCATACGGCCTGTTTTCGTTTGTCAGTGGCTAACTCAAGCTGACGTCACAGCAAACAGCCGTTGCATGTGGTTTACAGGAGAATTACATCCATTTTGATATGCATGTTTGACTTTTGGATCACTTGCACAATAACTAAACAAGAATTGCGGTAAGAATACGTTACTTACGTCCGATATAGCAATTTAATTACTGCATCACCAAAACACGACGCGGAGATCGCCATTGTTTTGCTGGAACGCTCAGAAATTAATGCCAACAGATGTCACTTTTCGATTTCGACTCGCAGCCGATTGAGATAGCGGTATTGACTGAGTAGCTTAAGCGCCCGACGGCCTTAGCTGGCCGGCAGTGTAGTGGCCAGCTAAGGCCGTCAGACACTTGAGCTCCTCACAGTCAATACAGCTATCTCAATCGGCTGCGAGTCGAAATCAACGAGATCCGTCTGTCGGCATTAATTTCTGCGCGTTCCAGCAAAACAATGGCGACCTCCGTGTCGTGATTTGGTGATGCAGTAATTAAATTGTTATATCGGATGTACGTAACGTATTCTTACTGCCAATTCTTGTGTTTAGTTATTGTGTAACTAATCCAAAAGTCAAACATGCATGTCAAAACGGATGTAATTACCCTTTAAGGATTTTTGAATTTGACACCAGCATTTGTTGCAGTGCGTGGCAACAGTGCAACCGTCTCATTGAGCTTGATCTTTGATATTTTAAGATGGGCACTCCAGCTTTAGGAAATCAAAAACAGCTATGTCTAAACTATCTCTCCACACACTGGACTGCTCTTCTCGAAACAATCGAGCTCAATAAGAGGACAGCTGCCTGTTGCCACGCACTACAGCAAAGAGCACTAAATTCAAAAATTCATTAGTCTGTAATATGTAGTCCAATCTGTCGAACTTGAGGGCTGAAGAAGGTAGCCTACTTTTATTACATATGCAATATTTATTACCAAAAATTCGTACTCGAAACTACTCTTTGACTGTTGCTTCCCCTTTATTTTGGATTGGGCATAATCTGCGTCCAGAGTATCCATTCTGCTTCCCTGCACGAAATGCTAGTGTAATCGAACTAGTTGACCAGTTCAAGTGGGTACGAAATGTGTAGCATTTGATCTGTTGGCAATCGTGATATGCAGGAAAGTCAACGAGAGAGCAGCAATGTAAATTGCTATACAAGTCAGCCAACTTTTAGACTATTAAAACATCTTACCTGCCCGTCACTTAGGCTCTCTAGTGCATTCATGACACTTTGTTCTGGCCTTTGTGCCTGGAATTTGAAAAAGAAGAGAAAAGTTAATACAGTGGAACATGCGGTAGCCACAGCACATCAGCAAAATCGTTTGTGACCGTATGAGGATATCAGCTCTTTTACAATCAAATAAAACACTTCAGTGAGTAAAGAGTCCCCCCCCCCCCCCGATTTACTTAATACAAGTGTCACAGCATAAGGGATTGGACGAAACAATTTGTAAGCCTACAAAATCTGCTCTCACAGTGTCAGCTTGACTAATGATGCCGTTGTTTATTGCCTCCATTTGTATCCAGTGCACCTTGCAGCTAGCTCAACAACCGGCTCCAGATACGACTACCGTAGTCAATGACATTGTCAATGCTCTATACAGTATTACCATGCAGTAACTAAGATTTAAATTTACACAACCTTCCTCACCGAATGGAACGACTGCCTTTCCAATAAGATGGAAGATGCTAAAAATATATCTGGTTAAGTTATTAAGCATTTGATAAATGCTACAGAGCGGCATAGGACCCAGGGGCATCCCATTAATGTGCGTATCAGGAAAGGGTTTCAGACAGCTGCTGGTAAAAGTTACTCCAGGCCTTACTCTTGAGAACCGATGGAGAGTAGTCGGTAATTGCAGTGAATGCAACATGGGACTACCTAGTCGCCGAAAGCAGCCTTTACACTGTTTTTTAACAATTTTTTTCACAAACCTCAATATATAATGCGAGTCAATGGCCTTTACGAGAGACGTGCACGTTGGGAAGGGTGTTCCAGACGGTGTCTCCCCCCCCCCCCACTTCCCCGAAAAAACAGGGAGAAGGCAAGCAAAAATGATCTTCACACAGAATTTGAAGGGGTGGGGGTTTGTATCGAATTGAAAACGGACCAAAAACTGGGCGAGTGCAGTTTAAGCAAGTTAGACTGACGCACAAACCACTAAAATACTGATTACGAAAAAACAAATACTGATTGTCTCATGAAAATTGTGTCCCTGATGCACACTGCAGGGCGTTGCTAAAATCCACAATCCAAGCATTATCACCGTTTGATAGTTTTTAAGTTTGTAAGGAGGGTTAGGTGGGTGCTTTTTTCGAAACTCCTAATAACATCTTTTATTTTCCAACAAAGCAGCAAAAATGGTTAGAAGGAGTTCTCGTGCAAAACACAACCAACCAGTAAAATGTTCACGTTTTCATGTTCAGCAAGATTGTTATGGCTCAGCAATTTTTAAAGTTTAATTTGCCTAGGAGGTCCGCAGTTGACCTTGGGCCCTTCCCTGCATCAGCTGTTTAGTTCTTCCACCATGGAGGGATCTCCTCAGCTGCTGTCGTTTAATCTTGAAAACTATTGATGATAGAAGGTCGTACGAACGTGGTGTTGCAATAGCGTTTAAAGCCGGATAATTGTTACCAAAGCCACTATTCACACGTGGGAGAGACTTAGGAAATAAGGGGAGGGTTAGCCCCTTTAAACCGATACAAAAGTTTTCAATGGGTGCTATTTTTCGGCGGGTTGCTGCAAAAATAAGTTGAGACGAATCTTCGGTCAAAATCAATTTTTGAGTTCACACACGTGCAAAACGCAACCGTACGTATCTGTTATGCCGTCACCCACGTATCCTCTACGCTGACGTCATAAAAGCATCCTCGCGCTCAGAACATGAAGGTCAGAGAGGTACTCTCCCGCCTTGTATAGAGGAATTCATGCGGGTTTTATTGTCGCGTTTGTTTATTTTATACTGCATCGATGTCCAAAGGGGAGAAACGAACGACACAGAAAAGAGTGTGGGCGTGGACAAACAAGCCAACGCACCGTCCCGTGGGGTCACGCGGAACCAAATTTAGCCGCCCAGTTTTAAGAGCCGCAACGCTTATTGGGAAGGGCGCGGTCGTTTTCTAATGACGACGCCCACATCCCAACATCCACCGCTCAATGGCTACCTTTTGGTTATTATCAGTATGAAAAAAAATTCACTGTCTAGCACCCCACCAAGCCAATTTTTAAGCATCACTTTTTTTGAACAACCAGTCGTTTTTATAGGCTAGTCAAGTACCTAGAACGATTTGAGCTAACATTGTATTGTGTTAAAGGGACATATAAATCATTCCGGTGTGTCGTGCGACCCGTTGCAACATTTACACAGGTTAGAGTTAATGTCGCAAAATCATCTCACGAAAGAAAAAAAAGAAAATGACTGTGTTGGCAACATTTACATACGCTTTAACTTATGTCGCCAAACTGAGTCAATACAGGAAAGCCAACGGGTATGCATGTGCCTTTAAAGCTTGGACTTGTATACTATCACACTACAAAAAGCTCCATTTAGCTGTGGCGAGCTAAAAAAAAATGTGGGCTTAAAGATACATGCATCCATGTTGGCTTTCCTTTTTGATTCAGTTTTGCGACATTAGTTCAAACGTATGAAAATTTTGCCAACACATTTATTTTCTTGGTTTTTTTTCTCTTTCGTGCCGAAATGATTTTTGCGACATTCAACTCTAACCTGTGTTAATGTCGCAAACGCCAGTCCCAACGGGTCGCACGACATACCGGAAGGATTTATGTCTCTTTAACAGTATAAATAAATACTATTTAGCCAACAACTAAAGGAAAGTATTTTTTATGTTAGTGACAAATTTATCGATGTGACTGCAGCGTCATTAGCCAGTGGCTGCCTGTGCAGGTCTAACATGACGGATTGGGTGAAATAATGACGTTCTGTTAATGAATTAGGCGGGGGGGGGGGGGGGGTACTAGTGTTGTTCTGGATATTTATTTTAAAGGCATATTCCTTCATTGGCTAACAACTCTGGAGTTACAGGGAGTTATCGATTATTCATCCCTGGTAACAATAACCGGGAAAGGGGAGGGACAGAATTAAAGGTACATGCATCCCTGTTGGCTTTCCTGTAGTTAAGTTTTGCGACATATGTAAATGTTGCCAACAGTCATTTTCTTTCTTTCGTGCGAGATAATTTTGTGACATTAGCTCTAACCTGTGTAAATGTTGCAAACGCTTTTCTCAAAGGGTCGCACGACACACCCGGAAGGATTTATGTCCCTTTAAAGTGGCACTATCACCGATTGAAATGCAAACGAAAGTACCATTGCGCCATCTAGCGGCAGTGATATTATTAACCTTTATAACTTGCTCCCAGGTGCACGACGACGAACCAAATTTTCACTCAATAATAAAGAACGTCGTGACTTGTTTGTTTCGTTAAAAGAAATGCTGTTTTGCATTCCGTCTCTTGGTGCAAGCAAGAGCTAGATGGTACCACATAGCGCTGGATGTCAGATTTCATCCGCTTTCAATCGGTGATAGCTCCACTGCAAGTGTTTTTATTTTTATTTTGGCACTTGAAGCTGCTGGCGTTCACGGTGTGCAGTTAAGTCCAACTGTCAGCACTCAGCGCCTTGAAACGTTTTAGATCTATTACTCAAGACTGTCATGTGTCGTTTCGCAGAAACAAAAACCGAATGAGACTTATGCGAAACGGGAATTCCCATTTCCCAGATTTTTTTTCTCTCAAATTACGTGCCTCCCTCGCTGTGGCTTAGCATAGAACATCAGAAACAGCAACTAACCACAAATTCCTTCCTTAGGAATACATTTTTAACTACTCCTATTTTAAATTTTAAGAATAATTTGATTTTGCAAATTCAGGATTTTTCTGTATCTCCCCCCCCCCCCCCTTTCCCACCCGGATTTTCTCTCCACTCCTAGTTTTTCCCCTTAAACCAAACTTAGGCGGAGCACCCCCTCACCCTAGATCGAGGCTTTCTGACGTTAAGAGCATTTTAGAATTTGTTTTTGCTTAGATAAGGTACCACAAACACCTTGTTTACATACACAACCCATCACTAATTAAGAAATGGCCAAAGCAAAAAAGCCAACTGAATCCAGCACGCACAAACACGAAAAAAAATAAAATAAAAGAAAAAACGCTTCTCCGCAACAAACGAGCCCACACCCTCCTGAAAACGCTAAATCAAAACATCAAAATACCAATGCGGAAAGTAGCATTGCGTCGGTTCGGTAGTTAATTTTGATTGTCAATCGGCTGGCTGTCCAGGGAGGCAGGACCTAGGGGCGTTTGCCATTTGCTACAACCCGCATCCCCCCCCCCCCAACCCGTGCTCGTCCTCGGACGCCCGACAAGCAGTGCGTCAGCAACACCCACGCCCAATTGATCCCCCGCTACATGACGTCATACATTCCAAGGGTTGGGAGAGTTGACTTTCACACTGAGGGTAGGAAGGTCAAGCATTTTGTAGTGTGTGTGCTCTCTCTCTCCCAGCTTGCGAAGAGTAGGCCGAAGAACCAACTGTCTTGTGGCCATACAAATACCAGGAATGTTGTTGATAGATGCGTTTGTTGAAAAAAAAAATACCAATTCTTCCGTAAGTATTTAGGTATCACATCGATACAGATATAGGCCTAGACATTTTGCAGAACGCTAAGCTTCCACCAAGTTTCTCTTGCAACACCCCCACAGGACCAACCCTCTCCAGATTTTAACTGCATTTCACGAAAAATTGGGCTAGCTTCTGTAGTTACTTTATAGAGTTTTTGCGAACGTAGTAAAAACAGAAACCACATTCAAAAAAAAATAAGTAGAATGGGTAGTATTAGCAACCACAAAAATTCAGAGGCAGCCTATTTAACAATACAGCTGGGTCTCAAACGTTCAAAAATCTAACAAATATATGCAAGTTTGTTCTTTCAGAAAGTTAAAAGGCACCCTTCACCTTTTCAACTCCAAGATACAGCGCCGTAAAATCTTCCGAGCAATATAAAGGGAACATCGGTAAATTAAAAATGAAACACTATTGCAGCAGCACCGCGATTTTCATAACTAAAACGAGATCCAGTGACCCACATCAGCCTATTGGATGACGGAGAATCTGGAAAGTGGACGCTGTGTTTAGAATATGGGCAACACTATCGACATGGCGATCAGGCCCCTTTAAAGGTACATTCCTCCCAGTTGGCTTTCCTGTATGGCTCAAGTTTTTTCAACATTACTTTTTAGACGCCTGTAATGTTGCAAAGGCATTTATTCCCTTATTTTTTCTCCCTAGTGAGAAATGGCTTTGCTACATTCACTAGTGTGCGTGGTGTATCTTGAGTCCTGTAAGTATTTTGTGAGCGGCTACGTCTTCCTGGAGGGGGCGGCTTTAATCGATGGCCGCCATTGTTTTTGTAACCATCTTGGATATCAACAAGGCACTCTGCTACTGAAAACGTACAATCGATTATCTCTGTTCGTTCTGCGGAGAACTCCAGATGGGCCGCGGACACTATAAACTTACGTAAATGTTGCAAAAGCTATTTCGCGCATGATGCCCGAATATATTAAGGATGTATGTCCTTTTAAAAACATACCCTCACTATTTTGGTGCGTCCCTCGCGTATATAGCGTTCGCAACATTACGAAAGTTTGAGTAAATGTAGCAAAACGGCCTCATACGAGGTGAACAAAGGAAAATGAATGAATTTCCAACGTTTACATAAGTTTGAACTAATCTGTAAAACTGAGTCGGCACAGGAAAGCAAATATGGAGGTAGCAAAGTTGCCAACTGCTTGCAAACGTACGCCAATGTTTGCAAACTCATTTTGTTGGCTTCCTTGTAGCCTCATTTTGCAACATTAGTTCAATTCAAACGCATGTAAACTTGCAAATGCTTTCCCGTTTTCGTCATGTACGCCACAGTTTTGCTTCTTATACAAATGCTGCATTGCCAGGAATAGTTAGTCGATCAGAACACCAAAACAACACAGCCAGCAAGGAACGAGTGCCCCTTGCAGATAATAATTCATCACTTTGGGCTGGGAGAAAAGGTTGCATGGCTGGCGGTAGAGCGGGCGGGCGGGCGGACAGGCGGCGGCGTCTTGGCCACAGGGAATAAGCAAACGCCGAAGGCAGGAAGGAAAACGGGCGGGGGTCCTTGAAACCCACGCATTACCCCGCGTCTGCCGTCTCAACCCGGGGATTTCTCCTCACTCGCTCCAGTCGCCAGGCAACAAGGCCAGATTCAATTTTTTTTCGAACATGCTTTCCCCTTACCACCCACACCTATCGCCTAACCAACCAGGCCGGGCGGGCGGGCAAGGCATTCAATATCGACGAAGCAAAACACAGCTGCAACATAAGCAGCTGGGCGGCTTCTGCCATACCAACGCTGCAGAAGCAAGTCGACGCCTAGTACGTCATCGTGGGCTTTTCATTTCTTCAAGTCTTTAGATCTGGGTTAGGATACAAATTCCTCGAATTTTAATTCTGCTCTTCCTACGACATCACATTTCATTGCCGTTTATGCGACGCCGGCTTGATTGTAGCTTTTGCTCCTCAATTGGCGTTGTTCTATGTTTAACACGGATTATGACTACGTAGTCACTGTCCATTATTGTTTAAAAATTTAAGCTTGGCCCTGTGAGGGTGTGTTACAGCAACCGCCCTTTGCAATCAACTTATCCGAAATTCCAAGATGGCGGCGGTTTTAGCTTTGCCGGCTCGCAACAAAAACTGTCTATAATGCCAGTTTAGAAGAAACTGGGGAAATTGTTTCGTCACGAGGAATTATCTTATTGTCACGGATTGTAAGACTGCAAGCATTTACTGGTTGTTACCATGGCAGCGATAGGTGTGGGTAAATCGCGAGTAAATCCTAAGCTGCGAGAATGCAACGAGAATCGGTGATAAAAGCACTCAAATACGCTTGCAGGCCTGGTTTTTTTTCCTTAGGGATGTTTTTAAAGTCAGCGGCTTGCGAGTCGCTTGGCCACGGGGAACGCTTTACCATTGAAATAAACAGGCAGCGTTTCCGCTTGCAAGCGAGTCGCAAGCCGCTGACTTTAAAACCATACCTTTTCTCAATCTGCACACGAGATTCATAATTAGGTTCAACACGAATTCATTTTTACTCGCTTAGGAATATCCTGGGAAAATCTATAAGGCCGGGTTTACGCAACCACTCGCTTTTGCCTTCTCGTAGCTAGAAGCTAGAAATCACCTCAAATTCCAACATGGCGGCGGTTTTATGTCTGCCGCCTCGCAACGAAAACAACAAATAACGTGAGTTCAGAAGCGTTTGGGAAAATTGTTTCGTCATGAGAAATTCTTTATATTATTAGCACGGATTATAAGACTGCAAGTATTTACTCAAACGATGTCGGATTTAGCTAATCCACGTAGCGTTGTTACCATGGCAACGACACCTTTGAAATCGCGATTAGATTCTCACTGCGAGAATGCAAAGGCGAGTCGTAGCGTAAACGCGCCCTAAAACGAAAAAATTTTAGACTACGAAACTTCAAAGAACATCTACATTTAAATGCAACAAAGCATTATTTATCGAACGATTCCATACAATAAACAGATCGACATCTACAAGAAGGTTTATCATCCTGTCCTTCAGGGGGTAGAAACCTGGGAATCTGGGCAGACTGACAAGGTATGAGACTGGGCGTTGCAAAAATCCAGCGTCCCCTCACTAGCCTGAGGGCAGCACGACCCTAGGCAGGCCGGACAAAAAATACCAATACCTGAAAGGTGCACCGCGCTTCTTTTTGTATCCAACATGGAAGCCAAGAAAAATGCATTCAAGAAATAGCTGGATTTCGTCAACATTCAGCTTCTTGATAAGAGTGAGGACACACCGATGAAATTAAATTGTCCTCTTCTTTACCAATTTGATCTTTGTACCGAATAATGCACCGCCGCCCCCTCAACCCCACACGAAACATGTACAATTAAATTTGACATTAACGGGTGACTGCATCATCTATCGAGCAGTGACACGACGTAGTATTATTGTATATAACTCTATGCTGGAGCCTTAATGGGTTAGCTGCAAGGGGCACTGCAGAGAGAAACCGAAGGGCGTTGTACTGAAGCCGATGGTGTAAAGAGTGATTTCTTAAGACCTAAAAGGCGCGATTTTTGTTGTTGGAGAAAACAACGTTATTTTAAGCCTAAGAAATCTGCTCTTCCGTTGTTTTTCCCTCCATTTTTATGTAGTGCACCTTGCAGTTATGCCCTCCAAAACCCATACTGGTGCCAATATGGCGGCAAATGTCACTGCTCTATAGCTATTTGCCGCTATCTATCCCTTACTTTCTACAGGCGAAGGAACACACAAACTTTTTACACAACAAGCAACATACCTCTTAATTATTCAGTGTAAAGTTGGCGTGCCCACGTGCACCAGGAAGCAAACGGTAAAGTTAAGTCTAACGACATCACGGCCGCTTTTTTCTAGTATATATCGACAGTTCTGAAACGCAGATTTTAAACCGCTAGACGGGCGCCATCTAGTGACAGTGATATCGTTAATCGTGACCGCTCGCTCCCTGGTACACATGGACGCACCAACTTTACATTCTACAATTACGGAGGCGCACTGCCAGTTGTGTAAAAAGAAATTTGTTTGCGCATTCCTTCGCTTGTTGAAATCAATTGCTACATAGAACTAAATAATGGTAGACGGCGCTAGATACTGCAACCTGTCATTCGGTGACTAAAGTGTCCGCGGCCTATCTTGAGTTCGCCGCAGAACGAACACAGAAAATCAATTGTACGTTTTTGGCAGCAGAGTGCCTTGTTGATATCCAAGATGGTTACAAAAACAATGGCGGGCGTCGATTAAAGCCGCGCCCTCCAGGAAGACGAAGTTGCTCGAAAAATACTTCCAGGACTCAAGATACGCCGCGCACCCAATAGGCACCCTTAAATGGCGTTCGTTGTTGGGGAATTTTTGAAACTAAGAAAGCCGAGATGTCGCAGAACCAACTTTGTGGACTGCCTGCGTTGCCAAGGCGTGAGCCGTGAGGGAAAGAAAAACCGGAGTTTCGGCTGACCAACCAGCCAGGGGCAAGTTGCTCGTCCATAAAATTCAAGGTAAATGACGCATAAGTGACGTCGGACGATCGTACTTTCCTACACGGCCAACGATTACGTAAATTTTACGTCATTTTCCAAGCGACGGAACAAACTTGCCCAGCGTCTACTTCCGGTAATCATTTAAAAAGGAATATTCACTAATAAAAATTAGTCCCATCATTCTGCCACAGCACCATCCACCCAAGTTTCTTGAACGTTAAATTTTACCGAGACTGTTTATTATGTATCCAAGCCCCCCCCCCCCCCCCCCGGGGGCGGGGGGGGGGGGGGGGGGCAATTTTATTAAAGGGTTTATGGGGGGGGGGGGGGGGGAATACACGCCGGAAAGGATGTGTACAATAAGTTATAGAATGTCAAGGCGTGCTTACGTAACGACTGGTTTTTGCATTCTCGCAGCTGTAAATTAGAATCTTCTGAAATTCCAACATGACGCTGTTTTAGCTCTGCCGGCTCGCAACGAAAACATTGCAACCGTTTGTTCGGAAGCTACTGGGAAAATTGTTTAGTCAGACGAGACTCCTCATCTTATTGTCACAGATTAAAAGACTGGAAGCATTTACTCAAAACGACGTCAGATTTAGTTGATCCCGGTAGCGTAGTTACCATGCCAACGACACCTTCACCATCACGATTAAATTCTAGCTGCGAGAATGCAAAGGCGATTCGTTGCGTAAAAGCACCCTTAATGTAATTTATTTAGCTCAATACATCCCACAACGTGTTAAAGGAGACTTTTCAAGTAGGCCTACTTTAACAATTTTTTGTTGGGGGGGGGGGGGCAAAAAAATCACGAAAGGTCACGATTTTTTTTATATTGACAATTCGCCCCTCCCCCATTAACATAATGAACGTCCCTAAGGTCGGTAAAAATTAATTAAGTGGTTCTCAAGAGCACCTGCGTGGGTTTTTTCTTAGGGCGTGGAAGGGTTTTCAGCCGGATTCAAAACCGTCACGACGTTCATTGAGCAGTTTATAGCAAGAACTTGTCTTTATCAAAAATTAGCGGTGCTACGTAAGAATACTAAGTGAATTGGTTCTTTATTATGACCAGGCCACTAGTTTCTACCTAGAACGGTCCACAAATACAATTTGAGTACCAAGGTTTTCGTTGTAGTTGCCATTTTGGAAGTGGCTTTTAAACTAGTCGGCTAGTCGCCAATTGCTCACTTTCCATCGCCGTTAAAATACCCTCTCCTATTTCCGAGCATCCTGTGCATAAATAGCCTTAATGACATTTACCAAACTTTGAGTGAATGTCGCAAAATCATCTCGTACGTGGTGCCTAAATAAAAGCGTTTGCAACATTTACATAAGGTTGAACTAAAGTTGCAAAACAGTCCTAAAGGAAAGCCAACTTGGGGGCATGCACCTTTAAATGACGATTGATGTTCGTGAGGTTGCTTTTGGGTTGTGGAAAAGTGGGTGTACGAGATCAATTACTATTACATGTTCGTAGTGCATCTTGCCGATATCCAAATTCACTGGATGGCCAAAACCCAGTGGTCTAGCTTGGTGACAGTCGTCCAGTCTGGTGGCATTGGGGGGACAAAAATTGTTCCGGTCAGACAGGGTGGGTGACCCGACTACCCGTGGGGTGTGAGGCTAGGTTGGGGGGAGAGGTCAACGGACTAGGGGTGTGGGTGGGGGAAAAATCCAAACCAACTACTCACCAACAGACCCGTTTCAACGCTGGGCAACAAGGTCAGTTTGCAGCCGTCGAAGACGCTGTTTTGCTGCAATGTACCTTCACGTAAATGCCTGTAAACAAAAAAAAAATTACAGTTTAGAGGAAGTTTAGGTACTACGAGTATCTATCTTTTTTTTTAATTACAAATGCACTGGAAACAGGGTTGGCAGATGGCGATAAACCAATAACGATTTAAACCAACAAATAATCGATTTTAGCCTTCGGTACAGCCGAAACGGCTGGGAGAACTATAAACAAGGACTTTGTCGGTTCGTCCGTCCCTTTTTTCAGTGGTAGTCAAGTAGACTTTAAAAAAACACGGTAAGATTAAAACATCGCTGCCTCCTTATAGCTTAAGGATTTCTTGAAGTAACTTGAATGAAATAATAGTATTCAATCGTCGCATTTATCCACTACAGGAAGACACGCAAACTTAAAAAAAAATCGTTAACGACAAACATTAGCTTATTGAAAATAGTCTCAACACCGTGTTGCATGGATGAATAGGCTGCGAACCAAATTCCAAAGTTCGCTGCTTCTTGCGAAATTAAAACGGCAGGTAAAAAAAATTAGGTCTAAGTTGGCAGAGGTGTGCGCCTCATCACTGTCGTTGAAAAAGCGGCGGACGTGTACAGAAGACCACTTGCGACTACGTGTAGCCGCTGCAGTTATTTAAGTGTATAGTTTTGGACATTTAAATAGCATGGCGAGTGTTAGGGAAAACAAGGTTACATCTACTTTAATTGCTCGATAACCACAAACACTTTATTTTGCTACATAAGCAATGAGTTTTTTTTTTTTCCTGAATGAAAACTCCATTGTTACGTTCTTATGTGAGAAACTCTTCCTCCATCGTTGTTCTATTTTAACAATGTAAAAAAAAAAGCGAAGAAGCTACAAGTCACATTTGCACAAACCAATATTTGCATTTACCAGGAACGATTAATCTGTACTTTATGAACAATTCATTACAACATTTGAAGAGCTCAAAATTCGATTCTCACTATTGTACACTATTCTGTGGGGATAAAACAGGAAAAAAGTTATTTAAAAAAAGCTTTATTTTGATTTCTGTTGAGCTATTATAATCCTAAAAGTGAGCTGTTAGAAATTGCATACATAGCCTATGGCTACTGTGTGCAATTTGTACTCCAAACTTTAAAATATCTCCACACTTGAATATTTTTAGTTCAAATTCCATTCATAAAAATTGTTTTAAATAATAACTGAAAATAGTGTTTGATTTTTTCAGTCCATTTAAATAGAATTTCTATACAATATTTCACTATAATTAATCAGGCTCCACAAAACGAAAGCTGCAAATGGCAGTACCATAGCGTACTATATTATACAGGGTGTTAGAAAGTCCCAGGCGGCGACGAACTATGGTGAGCAATACCATTCAAAAATATGAACATTAATAACACACATCAGGAACGCATAAATTGATCACAGATACTAACACCTTGGCCTTTTTTCAAGGTCAAACGCGTTACTTAAGTTGTCAAAATATGCATCCTAGAGAAATAATAAATGCATCCTAGAGAGAAAATAAATTACCAGCAACTGTGGTTGAGGCAAATACACTCACTTCATTTAAAATACGTCTGAAGGCTGTTTGCCTCACCGATTTCCTGCATAGAGTATTATAGTTATGTAATTAGACCCTATACAATGTTTTTTTTAACGTTTTTTAATGTTTTTTTTATTGGTTTTTATTGTTTTTTATGTATTTGTGTTTTTTCTTTGACGAACAAATTAATTTGTGATCTGAGCTAGTTTGTTATAAGTGAAATGCTCTACCAAGCCCTTTGCTATTGTGCAAATGAATATTATTATTATTATTATACACATCTTTTTTTAAATTGTATATAGCTCTAGTCTTACTTCCCACTTCAGTTTTTAACTTTCACTACACCAATTTCATTCATTTCATTGTTTTATTATTTTTATTATCTACGATGCATTTTATATATTTTTTATTTATATTTATTATTTTATTTTTAAAGAAACATTGACAGCGTTACCCGGCTTTTCCCTGCATTTGTCCCTCACGTTTGGCGATGCCATCGGGGACCATTGTGGTCCCTGGTAGGTCTAACCTTGGTGGTAAGGCATTCGTGACCCCAACCCCTTACCTTCAACCCTTCCACTGCAGCCGAGTCATCGTCCTTGTTTTAAACTTTTCACTGTCAAACTTTTATAATTTGATATTTTTTTAGTTTTTTAGTTTTAACATCGGACGGCAGTCAGTGACGACCCAGTCCTTGTCGCTCCGGTTGCGTTTGCAACAAACCTATATTATTATTATTATAAATGTAAACTGTGGGATGTAAACAGGAAGACATCAACCCCAAAAGCAGAATGAAAATCGGTTCAATATTGCAAGAGATAAGGAAGAAACCAAACGTGGTGGCAATCGCTTCTCTGCAAATACCCTGTACACACAGTACGTAAGAAAGCGCCACTACAGATTTGGTTCACTGCTTTACACACTAATGTAGCGTGACGCGTCAAGATACTCTATAACACGTAGCCTATATTTGGGCTACACGTCATATTCCAACCAGTGGACTAGCTTAGCTGGCGATATGGTCAACGCACGGTACCATGGTAACGATACAATCTACTTTTCATTTAATTCTCGTAGCTAGAATTTAATCGCGTTGGTAAAGGCGTCGTTGCCATGGTAACAACGCTACCTGGTTTAGCTAAATCCGACATTTCAGTAAATGCTTACAGTCTTGTAATCAGTGGCAACAGTGGTAATAACAAAGAACTCCTGACGAAACAATTTTCCCAGTCACTTCTGCGCTCACATTACTGGCAGTTTTCGTCGTGAACCGGCAGAGCTAAACCCGCCATGTTGGAATTTCAGATGGATTCTAGCTCAGAGTATGCAGAAGCGGGTTGTCGCGTAAAAGTGCATTAAAGACTGAATTGTATTAGTCTGTTACTGGATCTATAGACCAAGCCCAAAAACATGTTTAGGCCCTCCCTACCAGGAAAACATGTTTAGGCCGTACCGCGAAAACATGTTTACCAAAAACAACCCTTAAAATTCTCGTTATAACTTAAGAGTTTGCACTCAGTTCAAGCATGACGGAATGGCACGTACAAGGCATGGACACGTAGCACAATGCAATCTCACTCGCACAAACGAAGTAGACTATGCCACACGCTCCGTTTGATTTTATCTGTCATCGATTCTTGAGTGTTAGTCATAACACAATTCATCAAAATCAATAGTAAAACCAAGGGGGTGACGACTGCAGTCAGATACATTATCAATCTGTAATCCTGTAACCAGGGTGGAGCATTACACGTGTGCTCCATTATTAAGTTGAAAATGCAACAAGCCGATTGAGACTTAACAAAAACCTTGGCTTATTCTCCATATCTGTTTTGTCTATGATGAAAATGTTGTTTGCAGATGAATTTGTCATTTTCGCTGATCGTTTATCTTCGGCATTTCCACAAAATTTGTGTTGCCACTAACTTTAACCATAATTAAATTTTAACTTTACGTAATTTGTTTAGTTGAAACACCCAATATGTGAGCATGGTACAACAAAAAATTCATTTGCAGAGAAACAGAGAAAGCCCGTGCTATTCACGGGGCCGGTCACATTTCCCGGGACATTTTCCCCGGCACTCTTCCTGACGTAGATAGAGTGGGAGAGTGCATTTTCAATGCGGGCGCGAGGAGGGGAAAAGTGGTCTTGCTTTTAGTCGGCCTCCGACATTATTATAAAGATGTAGCACCAGCACTTGGTTTCAACAAGCGAAGGAATGCGCAAATTAATTTATTTTTACACAACAGACAAGCCACATACGTCTCCTTCATTTTTGAGTGTCAAGTTGGTGCATCCACGTGCACCAGGGACCAAGCGGCCAAGATTAACGATATCACCGTCACTCGATGGTGCCAAGCGAGCGATTCAAAATGGTCGATAGCTGGAAAAAAGCAACCGTGATGTCGTAAGGCTTAAATGTACCGCTTGCTCCCTGGTGCACGTGGACGCACCAACTTTACGCTCAATAATTAGGGGCAAGTGGCTGGTTTCTTAAAAAGAAACTCCTTCGCTTGTTGAAGGGCAAAACAGAACTAGATAGCGGTAAATGGCTATAGATGCTGTGGCCTGTAATTTTGTGGCAGTCCCCTTTAAGGCAGAGAATTTTAGTTCTTGGGTCAGTTACCCAAGAAAATGTCTTCAGGGTTCAGACAATTTTTTAATTCTGAATTTCCCCGGCATTTCCAGGTGCATCCAATGGTAATTTCCAGGTGTTTACGAGATGTTTAGTTAATATTTGTACGAAAATAATCTAACATGCCAGAAAATAGCTGGTTTAGAGACTAGTCCTGACAGGACTAAACTTATTTTCACACAGATGTTGTTACTATACTTTGTTCCACATTATGCTTTCAGAAAACTGACTGTGTGACGCCACGTTTTCTTCCACTACGAGTGCAAAATATTCGTAAACATCCCATTCGTAAACGTTTTCTAACAGTAACTTTGTTGAGTCTACAAGTGTGATATCCACATGTTTTTGCACTCTTAGTGCAAGGAAACGAGTCGGAAACGAGTCGTCATCCAGTCAGTTTTCTGAAAACATAATGTGGAACAAACTATAGCCCAAGATTTGGTTCAGTGAAGTTATATCTAAAATACTTGCACATATTAAAGCACAAGTTAAAATATTTGCTACTAGCCTAAGATTTTGTTTCTGATCTGCTAATTCAAGAGAACTAAAGAGATACAAAGGCATTTTTTTTCTTCAAATTTCCATGATTTTCAAAAAAAATTCTGTTTCTCTTTGAGATTTTGGCTCAGTTTTCAATTTTCCTGAGATTTACAGGTTCTCCACGTTATGTCTGAACCCTGGTCTTATTTTAGGAAAGAAAGGCTTTTATTTTATGAGGTTTTTACGAACTTCAGTAAAAATGAAATTTTTTAAGAAATATCCGAAGTCTATGAGGCCTATTGCCGTACACAGGCCTATCGCCTGCACTAACTTTTTTTTAAGCCATAGTCGAGGATTATCCCTCACCTGAAGATAATAGGCGACACCCCCCCCCCCCCCCCACAACACACAATCCGTGGGGAGGGGGTGATTAGCGTCGGTAGAAAAACGAAAGGTCAGTCGAGTTAATGCAATCAAATAACTTTTTCCTTTTAAGCCTTGAAGGCGTCAAGCAACAAATTTCGACCTCTCCACGTGCAGTTTGCAAACAAATTTCTCTACAACTGACGTCACATTCGGTGAAAGCAAGCCGTGAAATGCGATGAGGCACGGCGCACGAGGATTCAAAAGGCCAAATTCCACGATTCAAAAACAGATAAGGATAAATCTCATTCGGTACACAAAAACACGTTAAGATATGTCGTCACACAAATTTCTCATCCCACACTAACTACCGTCGTTACGTTCGATAAATGTAAACAACTTTCAAGAAACATCTTCAATAGTTCATTCATTATCTTGCACAGTTCGTCGAAATGAAATAAAAAAGTGGGCCGCAGCGCAGTAGCTCACTCGGTCAATGCCGGTTGCTATGGTAACGAATCCCGAAGATTCATTGGCATGTATGCATGAAGAAGCCCGGTCTTCCTCAACATGCCAACGACAAGAGCACAGAAAAGAAACGAGGGTTTGGTAAAGTGGACAGATTTTCCAGGACCCCCGAGCAGTCCTTACGTCATAGAAGCGACGTTTAACTATTTGTACAATTCTTTAAGTCTTGTAAATCTTAGCACTACCGCTGAAATCAGTTTGTCTACTCAGTGACGCTGCTGCAGTCTTTGTTTCAAACACCACAGAAATCAAAATTTATACCCCGCGCAATGGCTGTTTGCTGTGATGTCCATGTCACGTGACTGGGCTAATCAGACGGCCAAACAGCCGTTGTTCTCGTTGTCATTGGCTAACTCATGGTGACGTCACGGCAAACAGCCATTGCGCATGGTTTAGCCAAGAGGCACTGCATCTTGCATTATTTTGTTATAGTGTTTCAAACACTGTGACTGAAATCAGGGTTCAGCCAGAGTACTGCAGTCTTGCATTATTGTGTCGTGTTTATTGTTTCAAACACTACCACTGACCCACACACCCCCCCCCCCCCCCCCCCAACTCCACCGGAGAAGGGCCCAGGGGTGCGTAGTACTCCCAATAGGAGGCTGTCAAATATTCTGGGTTTTCCAGTTTGACTTCTCTAGCTAAATTGTCCCGCTCATCGTCATGGTGCAGATAACCCAGTTTGCGTTTGTGCTCCCTAGAAACAAAAAGAACTGAATTGTAGGATTTGAACACGCATTTCTAACATCCTTGTCTTCTGGCCATTCGTGCCCCAGTAGATGCCAGGACTTTGCAATCAGACCTTGACAGTTTATATTACTGCACCTGGGCGAAGTCTATCACATTCAACCTGTCAAAATGAAGTCCTTAACTTAAGAAGTATTAAGAGTCGCCACCTATTTTTACACTGGTACCCCTCTACCCTGTACCAGCTGTAAAAACAAACAAAATCGAACAAAATCACTGGCTTTATTTTCACTAAATACTTAAAAAGGAAGGAGACACGCACATCACCACTGCAAAGCATGCTCACTCTGTTCTTGGGATGATTAAGGCACATTTTTCATTCCATCAAACCGAAACCCAAAAACCACAATCTCGAGTAATGTTCAGGCAAGGAGCCACCACTTGGCTAAAGACCAGCAGCAGATCACGGAAACAGTTCAACACTTAAAAAATGAACTCGCCCCTGGAATCAGATTCTTGCCGAATGAGAAAACTTATTCGTATTCTAGGAGACCTTATCCAGACCTTGCAACATGGCCAAAGGACTCGCATACCTCTTTGCAAGTCTATTTTCACACCGGCATGATGAATACTACTCGTGGACACAATCTGAAGCTTGTAACAAAATATTCCAGAAATGACAAGGATACAGGCTACTCCTTTGCTAGAAGAGTCCTCCCATAGAACGACCTTCAAAGCAATGTGATAAACATTATCGCCGTTACCCAATGGAAGAGGATCTACAACTTGACAAATGTAATTCATCCACAATTTTCTTTCATCCGTGTGTTTGATTTGATTTTGAAGGTTTAGCCAGTAAGAGGCTCTGCAGTCCTGCATCATTTTGTTACGCTGTTGCTTTAAACAGTGCCACGGATTAGAGTTCACCCGAACTCAATTAACTATAATTTGAACGCCAATTCCACGGAACAAGGATTGATGCATTCCGGAAGACTATTTAGTCCTTATTAGTAATATTCTGAACTGTCTGGGTGAGGCTCGTAGAGCAGTTTCATAGTTTAAGGAGTCAGACGCACAGGATTTCAACGTTGTTGCAGACACTCCTCCCACCTGCCATTGGTTTCTTTGTTGAGAGGTAGATTCTTTTGAGATTGAATTTTGTGCAAAGAAGCCAGCCAAGGGTTTTGAACAAGATGGTAATTTAACTGTCTACTGTAATACATCATTTGGGAGTGGACACAAAGGCAGAACCAGCAATCAAGAAGCTATTTTACCTGTCCGCCTGGGGTTTCATCTGTTATGTCTGCGGAACTCTGCGATAGCCCTCTCCTTGGTTCCGTGCATGAACCTGCCTTCCCGTTGCCTGACAGTGCATTCAGAGTCACAATCAGCTACAGCATTCCTGCATAGTCGTTGTTGCGATTTGGATTTTGAACACCCGATAGTGACGGACATTTGCATAAAGTTACACCATATGGTGTTAAGTGGAAGAATTACTGCAATCTCATGGGTACCTACCTACTGAGCCTTGCTGGGATTGTTGGCAATGAATGTGCGGACGGGTTATGCAAGTGAGGAATGTCAGACAATTGTTAAGTCGGTCTCGGCTTAGACCTGCACCCAAGTGTGTTGGTGTGCCCTGAGCAAAAGTGGGAGGAATGGTGGTTTGAAGAGGGGGCCAGGTCGCAAGGATTATGTAGTGTTAGTTTAGTATGGGTGGTGCTGGTGACATCCATAGGTTAGCGCTCCGAATAAACTCTTATGATTTAACTACTAAGAGGCACTGCCGTTTAGGGATCGGCCAATAGGACTTTTTACCGATACGATACCGACGAAAGGTAAACCGATCAGATACAATCCGATACGATACCTATGCCGATTTAGATACAAATAATAAAAAATCGCAACTAAAAGATTAAATTACATACAAATATGCAACTTCGGTTTCTGGATTTGTGTGGGCTCCAACTGTTGATATTATCCAAAACGTTCTGTGCAGCTATAACAGCATTTTTACTCTTATTCCTACATATGACTTCAGCACATTCATCTTCTCAGTTAGATTTTAGTTGGTTGTAAAACTTATAGCATGGAACAGTCACGTGCTACATTTTCATTACAAACTGAGCAAATGGCTTTGCTTTTCTCACTTTGTTATTGCTTTTGCCACGCTTGGTGTCAGTTTTTCAGGGAAGACAGTTGCGTTTCTTGGCATAACAAATATCTGTATCGGAAGCCTTATATTGGTCCGATACCGATAAATACAGATTATACCGATATCAATATGGACTATCCCTACTGCAGTTTTACATTATTTTGTCATGCTGCTGTTTCAAACACCACCCTGCCACTTGGGCCTGCAGCCTTGCATTCTTTCACGATATTGTTGCAAACACTACCACTAAAATCAAGGTTTAGCTACTAAGCAGCACTGCACTGCAGTCTTACATTATTTCTGTTTGAGACATTACCCCTGAATGTTTATATGTATGTATGCACACGTTAAATGCTGCATATGTTAGTTTCCGTTTGGCTGTGTCAGTATGGCTCAGCGGTAGGACCTCGGCCTTGGTCTCCAGGGACAGTCGGTGTGATTGATTGGGGTTAGGCGACTTTCCTAGCTAGAGGACATATAAAAGGTCATGGGCTAGATTCCCCAGTCCCCACACAGGCAGTCTGACATAAAGAGTCCAAAACGCAACGTAAATACTAAATAGGTGTGTATTTCTTTAACTGAAATCAAGGTTCACTAAGGAGCACTGCAGTTTTGCAGTATTTTATCACGCTGTTTTTCAAACACTACCACTGAAATTAAGGTTTTAGTCACTAAAAATGGGACTGCAGTCTTTCTCTTGGATTTTGGGGAAAGGTAGCCGAATGGTTAGCTAGGACCATTTAATGCTAAGAGTTCCCGGGTTTGATCCTGGCAGCACCCACCCTCGGTATTTTCACGAAAAGAAGGGCCCTGTGATGCCTCGTGCTCATGTCTAGTGAGGCATGTAACTCCTAAAGTGGTGCTGCAACTGCAAGTCTTGCATTATTTTGTCATGCATTGTTTCAAACACTACTGCTAAAAACATTTTCCTACTGTGTACAGCAACCCTCTCCAATGTAGGTCGCCACTCGCCATTTGGCGAATGGAAATCAGTATTTTATTTAGCCTTACTCGCCAAAATGACGACTAGCAATAGAGAATGAAACTCAGAGCTCTATCTCAGGAACCGCACAAATTAGAGACGAACGGTTTGCAGCGTTGTGCTCAGATTTATAAGGGCTATGTAACGGCTTTATCTTCATTAATACTGGAGTTAAAGATAATTCTACAATTTCGTAAATGCATGAATTAAAAAAAACATGCATCATGCAAGATGTCATTGGTATGTATCGAGAAGAAATTGTGAAATGGCGAGCGCTTTGTACGGTTTACTGGCCAAGTGGCGACTGCTATTGGCTTCACATTCGAGAGGGTTGATGCATCACTGCCGAGTAGGGGTGGCATGATAATCATTCCGGATAAAAAATTTCCTTAATTATCGTATCACACTTTTTCCGATTTATCGAATTATCATGCAAACCCTGATGCTTAAAATTGCCACATCTCGGAAAACTTAAATAGCTAGAGACAAGCGGTTTGAGGCGTTGCCTGCGGAATTCCATGGGCTCTCCAACCACGTGTGCCATACTGTTGTTAGCCACTTTAGCTGATTGGGGAGAGTTAGCTTAATGCAAACAATATTTAATCATCACAACTGCTATATTGTTTCTACATGGTTAGGAAGTTATGGATAATGCCACACAATTCACATTCGCGAAGTTTGCACTTTAGGCTTCGGCCCCCAAGTTTTTTCAATTAACAAAATTAAAACTTATTTCAGCCTCAAAAATGTTTTATCGATTATTGCGATTATTTTAAAAAGTTTTATATGGGTAACATCTTTTTTGCATCCTGACACCCCCTACTATCTAGCAGTTGTTTCAAACACCTCCTTCCAAATCGATGTACAGAATCCATCAGAAGACGCCAAGATAGAGGGTGGAGAAACAAAACATGTAAACAACTTCCAGTTTCTGCCACTTTCTTCCAATACATTAATTGCTGTTTTGCATATTTTCGTCACTTTCAAAAAGGGACGACGTCAGAATCACTACAGTACTGGGGAGGCGACAGTGGGGCAGCAATTGATTCAGTGGCAGAACACCTTCGTGACCCCCCCCCCCCAAAAAAAAAATAACTATTTCCTACCCTATTTGTTTTGGGAAGGTTTTTAATCCAACTAAAAAAAAAATGTCTGCTTTTACAACTCGGTTATACCAAGGTTAACAACAAGGACGGGCAGTTGTGCCAGGTTATGTTTGTGGTGTCGTCAGTGAGGCACCTCAATGGTAGACATTTTATTTCCCAGTTGTTCACCCATCCCAGCTTACCCAACATACTGCCATACATAGGAGTCTTGCTATCAACTGTATACCATAGTATCATGTGACATTGCCTGTCACATGATCAATACAAGCTTATAATATTATACCATGCAATATTGAATAAATGTCCAATCTTGTGCTAGCCTACAACTAAGTTCTCTTCCTTTCACAATGGCTAAGTAGAACCCACAATGTTACAATCAACACACATTACAATGTTTTAGAAATATTTGACCCATTAATATGACCTAAAGTCCTCCCTGTCACTGAACGAAACCAACGTAGTTTTCTTAATTAACCGAAAATACCTTCGTTTGAACGTTTGAATTTGATCTGATGGGTGGGGAGGGGTGTCAAAAATAGTAATGGGTGTCTCCCCCCCCCCCCAACACCAGAGCGTTTTCCCCCGTTTTCAAAGCTCAAAAATTGATGATATCAGTTCGTAACTAGTTCTCATCCCAATTTATTAAAAATAAATAACAAATGACTGAAATATCGAGGAAAACCAAAGACTCCAACCAACCTCATAAAATTAAAGGTACAAGTCAACCTTTGAGAAGTCACAGGCCTCCAACTACCAGACACGGGACAGGAGGGGGAAAGAGCTACAACGGCGCTGGGTAGTCCAAGGTTAAACTGCCCATAGCAACCAGGGTTTAGACCCTACAATGGAAGGACTCTGTACCGATCCATGCATCGAGTCAGCGTTCCAAGAGACATCCGCCCGCTCACGTGGAGTCACCAGCCAGATTCCTCGCGAGCCACGCCAACCAACCAACCCATCTCCCCTCGGAAAAGCACCCAACAATGAACTCGCCTCTTTTTCTCTCTCTCTCTCTACTCGCAGTTTCGTCATGATCAGGCAGTCAAACAACAGGCCGCCCCGAGTTAAGCTAAGGTCTTGCCTTGCCAGCCTTTGTTCTCACATGGCTTCTTTCTCCTCTCACGGGCATTCCAACACGCTATCACAAAACGAGGTTTTTTTTTCAAAGTTTTTACTAGAAACGTTTTATAATTTTAAAAATAATAAAGGCTGCGCTTATATACGCGGTAAGACGCTAAACAATAGACTTATACCTATGTAAGTTAAAGCTATGCAAGTTCACGCTACACGTGCTTCTTAACAGTATTCTTTCAACTACAATACCTAAATCAAGTTCATTTTGAACCAACTTAAAGGGACCGTCAAGTATTACGTCATCAAGAAATTGGGCCCTTTTCAACCCCTCTCCCGTATTACGACGTTTCCACCCTTTGAAATGTTTTACTGGAGTAGCTGTGCTAAAGTCATCAACTGCCCCCCCCCCCCTCCCCAGCAATCGTCACAGTAGCGACCCCTCCCCCGCCCGAAGTAAAATTAAACGGTCCCAAACAATTATTGATGAAAAACTCCGATCTGTAATGACTTGCTTGAAAGCCTCCCTCGCTACGATGAAGATTTCTTGCAGTCCACCCCCCACCCCCCCAAAAAAAATCGGGTTTTTTTTTGCCGGTTACGAATAGTGTAGAACTGTAGATCTAGGCCACCCTCGTGCTAACCAAGAATACTGTACTACAACAAACCTCAAATCCCTTCGAAACCACGAAAATCTCTGCAGAGGCAGAATCGGGAAACTCGGACAGGCCTCTGACCCCTAATGGCCTACACTGTCCTCAGTTATTTATATATAAAAAAAAAAAACATGGTCCCTGGCCGGTGGCCGCCATCATCCCGATCGGCCTCCTCCGGACTGTTCTTTTTAGCTGCAGAGAATATTTAGGCGTGGACAGATTCGTGGAACGGTCTACACAAACCAGTGAAAGTTGCATGACTGAACGAGTCGGATGCACGCACGCGATTTGGGCTTCTCCTGCACGCAGACCCCGCAAAAAAGTCATTTAAAATTTAAAACCCACAGACCGCAGAGAATGTTTTACATAAACGAGTCTCTGCTCTTTCGAGTGGTGGTCTTAATCTACGCGGGCAGGATCCAGTGCTCTTACTGAAACGGCGTCATGATACTGCCGTAGAACTCTCAAGGGGCTCCCGTCGAGGGCAGCCAATTCGGCGTAGGATACACAAAATATGTGACAACCAGATATCGTGTAGTAGCCTCATTTTAAAATATGTTTACTAGCAAGGGCAGTAGGTGACTCATATTCCAAAATTTTTCACCGATTCAAGAACATTAGTTACAATTATTAAACGCATGTGGTTTGTTGTGTATATCCCCCCCCCCCTCTTTGTTTTCGACTTTCATGTTCTAAAATTTACTCTAGGTTTTAGAATTATAAAACTTGAGATTGCAGTAATTTAAGCAGTAAATGTAAGGTTTAAAACCTACGTACGTATTTAATAAGTCTACACTCACACTTCAAGAGCGATCAACTGAATTTTAGGCCGCGGATTAATTTTAAAATTTTGTCATTCTTATTTTCGAAGTTTAAGATGTATAATTATCAAGTTTCTTAAGCGTTACTTTATGCCTACAAGGTCGAACTGGTCCAAATCAAACGACTGGAAGTGTTTATTGACGGATTTTTGTCTTTGGTGCAACACACAGCTTCGCAATCGCATAGGAGCCAGTTGGTTTGGCCGTTCAAACGCTTTGTTACTTGTTTTCATGGTTTACTAGACCAGAACCAAACTTCTTTCTCACTTGAAAACCTTAATCTACCACAGATCAAAGAACAGCGTTTTAGGTAGTAATTAAATGTGATTTTGTGCATACTGGCTACTGCCCTTATGCACGATTCCTTGATGCTCGCTCGAGTTTGGGCTAGGTCGATTTTATTCATCTACTCTGGTACACACCTTTTTAAGCCCGTTTGTGAGCAGGATTTTTACGTAACATGAACGGATACGCTTACTACCACACGTCTACGTACGACAGGAATAAATTACGTAAGCACGTACGAACGAAGTTGCTATCGTTTGCAGATGACTTGGCGTTTACCAACACGAAAAATCGACTCCAATTCAGGCCTTTCCGTAACCAAGCAGCCTACGCTCGCACAGACATGGTTTGATTAGGAGCTTGGAAGAGTTCCCAACACACGCCAAGTGACGCACGATACAACCGCGTAGGATCGGATCGTTCGTAACATCGAACACTTTCTCCAATCGTTATACACACAACTGCGAAATATACACCCACCACCGTTAAAACCTTCACGTATTCGCAGCTAAAGCATGTGAAAGCTCAGCTTCGTTTAAAACTTTAAGCACCAAAGCGTAAATTAACACCGGCGCCAGCAAACCCAAGGCCTATTGTATTTTAGTTAATACGTAATCAGAACCCAGAGACTATAGATTGTGCAATTAAAGATGAACCTTTTGTTGTGAATTACACTGCACCTCGATTATCGACTCGTCGTTCCTGGCAGAAGCTTAATTCTTTCTTAAAAACAAGTTTTGAAGCCAAATTCGTAACTTTTTAGCAAAAGTCTTGGAACAATTTTATTAAAATCACCATTTATTTGTTGTCCGAGATTACTCACTGGTGGCTTAATCGACACAGGAGTGGTGTGAGTTGGGTTGGAAGGGGTTAAGTGAATTTTCGGCGATTTGGAACCTTTTTCACAAGAATTAGCATTCTCCAACTATATATATTTTTTATTGGCGATTAAGCAAACAAACCGGTTATTTTTCCTGGTTAAAAAAAGCATGACTCATTTATACAAAAAAGGTAATTTTTAAGATTTTGCCTTTTTTTTTTACTCCACACTCGCATTAAGAGTGAAGGGGGAAAAAAATCTTTTGTTGCAGAAGAGACAACACATGCGGTACTTAAAATTGATCGACTTACCTCTCCCGGTAGAGGAGGCATATTCGTTCCTTGGGAACCTTGAGGCGTTTCGAGACTAAAACTTTGAGAGCTTCTACACTTTCCGAAAGGGCTACTTGGAGTTCGAAATGACCCCCGGTCGTGGGGTGGATATGTAAAGTAGCAGCAGAAAGGGCTTGAGTCATGGTCGAAGGCGGAGAGACAGAATTACATGCGTCCATGGTTTTCGACCATCGGTCCATGGAGCCGGACCCCAGGCTAAATTAATGAATGATTCTTATTGTCGTATAGGTTCCCCCACTTGCAGTTATCACGTAAGTGTCCGCTGTGGTACGGCACACCCAGAAGTACAAAAAAAAAAAAAATATCCGGGTGACAACGGAATTCGACGTACACACAGCAGGCAACTTCTCCGACCGGACTCCGCCTGGTAAGTGACGGGAGCCAGCATTAAGCAGTTTCACGCGAACCGGGGGTCAATGCTTGAACGCATGCTAGCCAGCCAATCGTAGAGACGGATAGTTGCAGGGTGCTCCTCTCAACCTGGAAAGTACGGGAGAAAGAACCCACGCGTACGTTCATCTGATGCGCATGTTTTTATTGCGTGTATTAAAGGGGCATACCTTCAAACTAATTTCCAGCATCCTGTTCGAATTAGCTTTTGCGACATTTAAGAATGAATGTAGCAAACCCGTTTTTCGCGATGGGGAAAGAAAAATAGGAAAACGAATGCCTTTGCAACATTTTGCAACCGGGAGGAAATGTACCTTTAATTCTTGCGCATTTTATTGTACACTTCCAGCCGCAGAAAGAACGATAGAGTAAAATCCTTTTTAGAAAATGTTTTTAAAGTACTATATTCACCGGATGATACTAAAAATAACGTCAAAAAAGCGTATAAAAACTTACATGATGGGGCGCTCCCCCCTCTGGGGCGCTCCCCCCTCCCTCCAGCTCTCTCTCTCCTCCCAGAAGCTTAGGTATTTTGGAAACTGTCTGGAAACACATATGATCAGTGTTTTTTTTTATGATTCCACCTTAACGGACCTAATAAGTTTGTGACCCCGCCCCTCCTCGAGAGGTTCCGAAAATAAAGCCCATGTCCCCCCTTCCGCAGATAAATAATGATCGTCCCTAAGCACATATTTTCGCAAACACAACTTTCCCTAGCGAGGTGTAGCCCAGGTAAGGTTTCTTTATACCCTGTGTGTGAATTAACATGGTATCCTTCGTTATAGCTAGCCAGTAACGCAAAATCGACGTTATTGAGGGTACTTTTTTCCATAAAGGACACGTTCCCACACTGTAATGTTGTGGTTTTCTTCGTTACTGGACTGTATGACGTGTCTGCGTACGATTTTAACGATTTGCAATTGCAAAGATTTTTTCTGCTTGGGTAATTTCCCCCGTAGTCTGAAATCAGCCAAACGCTGGCTACAGTTAAAACGACATCCCTGCGCGAAGTAGCTTTTGCAACGTTTACATTCTGGTTATTGTGAATGTAGCAAAACAGTTTTTCGAGAGGGAAAAAGATAGAAAAATGAATAGCTTCGTAACGTTTACACGCGTTTGAAGTAATGTTGCAAAACTGAGCTGTACAGGAAAGCCAACCTGGGAGGAATGTACCTTTAAAATAACATACCTTCTTCCTATTATCGAGCATCCTGCGCGTATGTTACTCTTGCAACATTTACATATGTTTGAGTGAATGTTGCAATACTGAGTTATACGCTGGAAAAATCTGAGCGAAAAACCCAGGATCTTTGACATGCCATAATCGACATGAGCACGAGACACCACAGGACCTTTTTCAGCAACAATGTATCTGAGAACAATGATGCTCGCACGACAATTGGACACCGTTCTGCAAAAAATGTGTCAAGCCACATAAACATATTTTTGAGATAACGAGTGTTAATGTTCTTCTTAAAAAATACATTGTTGTAGTAGCATTACTGTTTGCTTTTATATAGAGGAACAGTAATGCTACTACAACACTGTATTTTTTAATGAATAAAGAACATTAACGCTCGTTATCTCAACAATAAGTTTATGTGGCTTGACAAATTTTTTGCAGAATGGTGTCCAATTAAATCTCATCGACTTAGCGGTGACACTAGCGTGTGTCTAGATAAATGACGTCACAATCCGGCAGCGTTTGTGTCCCTTTACCGATTACTTCGTTCTAGATATGCGAGAGCAACCCTTCGTGAGAGCTAATACAACAAAATGATATAGGTGCACCTTGCACGGTAGCCACTTGTCCAAAGGCAAGCAGGGATGCCATACCCGGACGAATCCATTGGTCGGAACCGAGGGGTGTGCGGTGGTGTCTGCGGCATCAACACAGACTGCCAACCTCGGTACAACGGTTCGCCACGTGCGGGCAAGAGAAAACACATACATGCATACAAACACACACACACACACA
>JAHWFP010138242.1:0-10095 GCA_023313725.1 Lithobius niger | reverse complement strand
AGAATTTATGAGCCATTGTTATGGGTTATTTTTGAATTTATGAGTCATTATGATTGCATGATTAAATTTTTCATAAATAAGGTCATTCATTTTCGGCCAGCAAAATTTCATCTACATCCGTCTATTAAATTTATACTAACTAGGGCAGACCCCTGTATATTGCCGGCTTTATAGAGCATTGTTGTGATTTCACATTTGCATTAAAATATTGTGATTTCCCATTAGCAGTCGCCCATGCTTTCATTAAACCATGCGCAATGGCTGTTTGCCGTGGCGTCACCAGGAGTTAGCCAATGACGAACGAGAACAACGGCTGTTTGGCCGTCTGATTGGACTAGCCCAGTCACGTGATATGCACGTCACAGCAAACAGCCATGGCGCGTGGTACAGATTTAGTTGGATTAAGGGTTAAGAGACAAAGAGGCCTAGATCCCGTTTGCGTGAAAATATTGTGACGTCATCTACTGGGCTTCTTTGGTGAAAACACAGTTCGAATTATTACTTAGCAGACAATTCCGTCATTATACTTATACAGACAATTTCGTATGACAGACACAAACTGCGGACACACACACACATACAAACAAACGAACAAATATTACGATCTTAGTTATATAGATTCTATTTTAATTTACTTGGTTTTCATATTTGGTAACTAAGAGTGCTGTTGGTTTTTTTCTCATTTTTTGGATGCATGTATGTTTACTGATACAAGCTCAATGAGCTTCGCGCTGCTTTTCAAATAAATTATTATTGTTAGTATTAATGCTCATGTATTCTGCAATGATTTTAGTATTCTATTATTATTTTTTTAAATGACGTCCGCAGACTTTCAAGACGGGAAGGGTGAGCATTTTTGAACAATGAAGGGCTAAAAGAAAAACAATTTTTAATGAGTTATTTTGCTACTTTCGCCCAATTTTGACCCCGGAAAGTTTCCAGATCGTTTCTCGACGCAAATCTTTGTGCGCCCCGATATTTTTACTTTCAAGTGAAATACGAACGCAATAAAATCAACAAAATTCGAGACGCAAATAGGAATATTAACTTTTGTTTATTGAAAAGGCAACCGTGGAACATACTTAAAAAAGATAATTAAGGAAAAGGGAAAAGAAATTTGAAGTACAATTTTTATGCCGGCCGTATATATTAGAGTTTGTTTACGCACGAGAATTTCAGAAAATTGGACAGGCGGCGGCGGCAGAAGGGCTACCAATGCTGCAATGTAACAATGGGGCAACAGTAGGCTAAGGGCACAAGATCGGATTATTGCTCACTCGAACAAGATGCAACGATGCAACGATGCGGGTGGGTGACCTCCTGAGAATCCATTCCGGGTGTTGCAGACATAGGGCCTTAGGGCTTCGTCGGGCAGATGACCGGGTACGGTTAACGCTCGCTAAAACCCTTTGACCCTTTTTTGAGATGGAACGATGCTCGGGCGCGGAGAAAGTAACATTGTCTTGTATCTTCTACAGCCCCAGTAAATAAATTAAATCGTGTTTTAACTCGTTGTCGAGAACAAAAATGAAATGCCATCAAATAATAAACTTGGCCCAAAGCTTGGGTGGAACCTGAACTGAAATACGCATTTTTAATGCTCCGTTTTTTCGCAGACAAAATTGGGTCGACTCGTAGACATACCATACGCATTATAGACCAAACCGTACCAATTACAATAAAAAGGAAGCGAAAAAAGCCAATAAATTAACTGAACAAAAAACGTTTAGAAAAAAAAAACATTAGAGCTCGTATCCCCATACCCACAGCCGTGAAGGTGCACGAATAAAAACGGATTAAAGTTCACTCCAACGCAACGAACTATAATTTGAACTCCAACTCCAGGGAACAAGGAAAAAAGCTGCCTTAACTAGGAGTCTGCTTGTTTCACAAATTATAAATGCCCACTAAATACACATACAGCCACTCACACGACACAGACTTAAAATATAAAACAACAAACACAAATAGAAAATAAGCCCATATAACACACAAATTAAGCCCACACAAACATACACGTCCGTATGCACACACACACAAACATTAAACATATCAAACACAAACTGCGTTCACTTTCAGGCATAACCATTGAGTAAAAACGGTCCTTGTTCCCTGGAATTGGAGTTCAAATTAGAGTTCGTTGCGTTGGAGTGAACTCTAATCCGTTTTTATTCGTGTACCTATACACGGCTGTAAGTACGAGGATACGAGCTCTAATGTTTTTTTTCTAAACGGCAAAGCCGTTTTGTTCAGTTAATAGTATATTAAACGAAAAAACACACACACAGTAGAGCCAAAATTGTGAACACCTAAAATGACAAATGAGCAGGAATTAATTACGTAGATGGCGAAAAAATTCACCTACTCACGACGGCACGGGGACTTTTTGGCATAAGGCCGCAAAAAAAGAGTAACAGTTTTTCTGATAAGCGCCCGCGTCAATAATCACGTTCCGCGTCACTCCTTCTTATAGTTAAATAAATATATAAAAAATAAAAAAATTAAGCCAACGTCAAATTGCAAAAAAATGTGCTTTTTTTTTTAAACTTTGCTTGGGTATTAAAAATGCCAGTCTGTAGCTAACAATTAACAGCCTGTTTTCCAGCACTACGCTGGCTGCAGACAAACGATAGGCTGTTGTTCAGGCAAAGAATGCCCAGCAATAACACCACCTGTATTTGTTAAAATATCAATTAATTTGCGGCCAAGGGTAAACAAGATTTAAAAAATGCCTCCAGATAGGCGAATAAACATGCAGCCACAAAGACATAAAAAAGAAAAGCATATTTTTAATTTTCAGCATGCATTTGATGTCTTGGTTACACACAAAAAAAAAAACACTAAAATAAACAAGTAAAAAACCCCACGAAGTGAGGTTAGTTGTGATGTCGCCCATCTTGGTTTAGCAGCACAGTGGTCCATGTGCTGCTAAACAAAGATGGCCGACCATCATAGCCCGCCTCACTTCGTGGGGGTTTTTTACTTGTTTATTTTGGTGTTTTTTGTGAGCAAGACATCAAATGCATTGTGAAAATAAAAAATGTGATGTTCTTTTTTATGTCTTTGTGGCTGCATGTTTATCCGCCTATCAGGAGGCATTTTTAAATCTAGTCTGCAATTTATTAACTCGGTTAATACTGCGAAGTTCCAAATGTTAGCGTAAGTGACTAGTTTAAGTGACTTTTAACAACGCAAAGGAAAGTAACATTATCTTGCAGTTTAATAAACACAAATATACAAAAATGAGCTGATTTTGTGATTGAAATATTTTTTTTTAGCATCATTATTCATTTTTTTCTAACATACACTATTTTATTCGATGTTTGGTCCACAGTTCACACTAAAACCTTGGAAATCAGGAAAAAAATTTGAGCGCGCCGCATCAGGCTTTGAGAGGTTAAAGTGGCACTATCACCGATTGAAAGTAGGCCAAATCTGGCAACATCTATCACATCTAGTACTATCTAGCACTTGCTTGCATCAAGCGAAGGAACGCACAATGTCATTTCTTTTTATGAAACAAACAAGCCACGAACCTTATTAAGTTATTTAGTGAATATTTGGTACGTCCTCGTGCATCTGGGAGCAATATGTACAGGTTAACAATATCACTGCCGCTAGATGGCGCCACGGTATTTGCGAACGGTTTACAATTGGTGATAGTGCCACTTTCAAAAAATAAAAAACAAATAAAAATAAAAAGCCGCCCGCCCGCATCGTGTTTTGGTTTGTGATCTTATGAGAACCACAATATTTATTTTTATTGGCCTAATTGCTGTTCACTTGTCATTCTTAGCTGTTCATAATGTTGACTCCGTTGTCATCATTTAATCAAGGTAAAGAATTGTTTAGGTATGATGAAATCTTTATCTGTTCATAGACAACTCACAAACGTTTTGTCCCTTTTATAAATGTCAGAAGATGAGCTGACAAACTTGAAAACCCAAATTTTTAGACCTATGTTTAAACAAGCGGCTACAGCGACTACCTAGTCGCGTCCGGTCTTCTGTATAGTTCTGCCACTACCAATAGTACGGCACACTTCTCACACACGCATTGCAACAGCTATCTCTATTATATAAACTAAAAGTAGTAACCATCAGAATTGCCCGTTAAAAATGTGCTAACTTTTAAACTTATTTTACATTTTAGGCGATAATTGTCAGCGTTTAGGCCTAATTTACAACTTTTATTTCGTAAGTAGCAACTAACGGAGATTTGTATTGTATACAGTAAGCCTATTCATTTTTGCAACACAGTATGTCTCCGGGCATACAGTTACAGTTTTACAACGAAGTGTTACAACGTAGCCTATATAAGTCAGTGGTGTAGGGAAGGGACAGGAGAGACGCTGTTGAGTAAGCCAGCAGCGACTCGTAGCAACTTGACGTTGCCATGGTAACGAGATTTTAGACCTAATTTTCATTTTTTAAGCCTAATTTTTTTAACGGCAGTTTTAGTTTCGTAAGTAGCAGATATGCCTAATGGAGAATTTGGTTCGACCGTAAGCCTATTCATTCATGCAACAATGCGACAAGACTCTTTTAAAGGAAGCTAAAATGTTTTTGTTTTTACGGCTGCGTTAACACAAATCCTTAGGATTTCAATTCAACGATGAAATGTTATTGTGTAATTTAGTTACGTCGAAGAAGTCTATTAGCTATAAAGAGGTAACGATGTTTTAATTTGACACTTTGACACTGAATCTAACGTTGTAAACAGTGGCCGTCAATATCTGGTACCGTTGCGAAGTTGAAAAATGCGACGAACGGACGGACGGACAAAGTCGTTGCAATAGTCATCTCAGCCGGTACGGCTGTACAGAAAACTAAAATGATGCTAAAAATGATGTGAACAATTATAAACCGACTTCATTCTTACCAGCCGTCAATTAAATTATTGAATAATTTTGGCTGACAAAATTCATCATTTTCTGCTCAAATGTAACATTATTTTTGAAAACAAATTTGGCTTCCAAATAAATAAAACAATTACTAAATCACTAAAATATTTCACATTACGGTCAATTTTCTCCATTATCGCACACTTTCACACAGAAGACACTTACACTGTCTTGCAAATTTTCGACTGACTTAACTGCAGTTTCATCTGGTGCTCTAAAGCTCAATTCTTTCCTCTGAAACTGAGCTTTGGAGCGCATGATGAAGACCGCAGTTAAAGAAGTCGAAAATTTGCAAGACAGTGTAAGTGTCTTTTGTGTGAAAGTGTGCGATAATGGAGAAAATTGACAAATTTGAAGTTGAAAATAGATTTCACAGTAATGGCGGTTACAACAATGTTTTTACAAAAATTATGAAATGATAAAATTACGGAAGATTTAATTTGGAAAACTATACATTTGTGTAATAATAACTGAACTACAAAAGACTTTGATACTTTAAACTGGGAAAGCTAATTACTTTTATTATTTTTTCTTTATTGTTATTTTATTATTTTATTGGGAAAACCATGGATACGGTGGAAACATAAATAATATTTTGTCAAGTCATTTGAGGACTAGTGCAGTTAAAATTATTAACCAATTAAGTGACAATGTGATATGTGAAGATGGCGTGCCACGAGGTTCCATCCTAAGTCCGCTTCTCTTCCTTTTGTATATTAATGATATTGGAAATAACCTTGAAAAAGATAATAATTGCAGAAATTTTTCCTGGTGACTAATTTCTTATGTCTGTTCATGTGAATTATGAGAAAATGTGATGAAAATTGCAATCTCAGTTTCGGTTTTATTATTAAGTCGTGGATTAAGAAAGATTTATTAATAAGTAATCAAAAAACATGCTTCATGAGTATTTAACACCACATTACACATCAGTCACATCAACGTAATTATTCTAAATACACACTCATTCCGATAAACTTTTCCTTCAAAAGGTAAAAGAAGCTACGTATTAAGGTTTAACTACTGATACATATATATATCAGTTTAAAGAACACAATCGATTCAATAATAAAATACAAATTGAAATACCCTGCAAAAATTCTATTCCATAAGAAATATTTTTAATTATAAAAAATAAAAAAAAAGCTCTATTATGCATGGATTGAATCGCTTTTAAGCTGTGGGATAGAAAATTATGGATTTGCTTTAAACTACTTGATTAATCGAGTACAAAATATACAATACAGCGTTGTAAACATTTTGTTCAAATGTGAGGCTAATAGCAAATCTATACGCATATTCAAGAAACATGGTATTCTGAAAGTGATTGATCTTAGAAATTATGTTATTACTAGAGGAAGGTCTTAAATGCACGGCTTGCAACACTGGCACGGTTTGGTTGCTCATGTATATGTCCATGTTTCGCCGCTGCGCTCACTCAATCAGCGCGTCCTTTGACTCAAATGTTTCACCTAATTAAGTTTCTTCAACTCAAATTTCTGCGCACACTGCCAAACAAACGCTGATTTTCGTTCGCTTTGTTCACTCAATCAGCGACCCCAATTTCTCTGTCTTTAGTTCGTTACATAAATCAAACATTTTTCAATCTCGTGGAAAAACACTAAAGGTGTCTCTGTCGGTTTTCCTGTACGGCCCAGGTTTGCGACATTAGTTCACGAGTATGTAAATGTTGCCAGCACAGTAATTTTTTTGTTTTTTCTTTTGTGCGAGATGATTTTGCGACATTAACTCGAACCAGTGGAAATGTTGCACACGCTATTCTCAACGACATACCGAAAGGATTTATGTGCCTTTTCCTTATTTTCGTGCATCCTGCGCATATAGCTTTTGCAACATTTACATACGTTTAAGCGACTGCATCAAAACCGTTTCTACGGAGAAAAATCACGAAAATAAACCGGTTGCAGTATTTACATACCTTTGAAGTAATGTTGCAAAACTGAGCTATACAAGAAAGTTCACGTGGAGGTATGTACCTTTAACATCCATGTTCCGTAACTAGTACGGTAAGCGAACTAGTAATTATTTTTCTGCCTAATATTTAATGAATTACCGAAAAACTTATTCTTTTTGGTAAGATATAATGTACGGTAGTAAAAAATGTAGGCCTCACCTAAAAATTGCTGATTTCGAAATAACTAACATAGTTTCCAACTTGGGTTAATTTTCTTTTGTGAAAATTTGTGGCATTTTTTATTTGAACTTATGCTAACTGTGAAGAATTTCGTTAAATACTACAATACGACGATCAGTCAAAGCTAATACGAAACGTGTGTGCAAAATCCTCGTACAATTTTGACGAAATTTATTATGTTTGCAGTCACGGAAGAATCAGCAACATCCACGCATCCCGCAGATCGATGACAGAATTCTAAATGTGCATTTATAATTAATCGCAACGAGTGATATATCTCTCTCAATTTCCGACGGAGAATATTGAATACAACAGCGAGCAGTGAGTTTCCACATATTCCGGAGGGCTCTGGAATGAGAGTACACTTTTAACGATTTTTCGGGCAATTGTCGCAGTTCGTGTAAGCGCCATTACGTGCCTTCTGACCAAATGCGTTTGGCGTGAAATTGTAGTTTGTTACATTTGAGAAGTCACGCATTGTGTGTTTTATATACGGATGGTATGGCCACTGTGTACAATGGTTTATTTGAAATATACGGGTATTTAAAAACACAGCAACGTGACTTATTGCGAATTTTGAAAGGTCTCCCGCTGAGAAAAACCTGTTGCATTCATCGAGATGCCAACTGTCAAAACGGCGTGTGTTATTCGACGTCGTGTGTTCATTCGTACATTTGTTATTTTTTTTTAAAAGGAAAATATTAAATTATAAGTGGTTCCTCACGACCTTCGGATTTAAAAGATATAAACGTCACTCCCAAGGATCGATTGAAATTTATTTTAGTTTTCGTCTAATCGCAAACCGTCTACAGAAAATTAAATTTGAGGGTATTAAATAATGAAAAAGAGAAAAATTGCCTTTCGTAGTGGAGTAAAAAAATTTTGCATAAATAAATGTATTTAGAATTTAAAGCGGATTTTTGTGTTTGTGGCTAGCAATAAAACCATTAAAGGTGACGCCGATAGTTGCCAAATGTATTCCAGATACGCAATCTGGAAAACTGAAAGTCGGTCCAATTTATTAGCGTGTTTGTTACGTCCACTGAACAACTTCATCACTAATAAATTAGGTATCTAAAAGAGAATTTGATGCTCATGGTTAATATAGCGCAGTATTGATTTATTTTCGGGGGAGGAGGATGGAGAGAGATGAAACGCCATTTGTGACGTCCAAAACAAGCGCCAGCAATTCCGCAAAACGCCTTCTAAACACACCGTTTTAATGATTCGATTCACACCGACGCTTCCAATACCCTCATTAATAACCCGCGTTATTGACATATATAACAATTTGACAACAAGATTTTGCGGACACAGTCGCGTCATCACTGCGAAATGAAGCTAGCTCGATGATGAGGAGCTTTGCGCGCAGTCGTTAGTTAGCGATGTTTGAAACCGGAGTGCGTATTTTCATTTTACTAAATCGGCGTGATTTATCACAGAATTCTTTATTAGGGAACGAGATAACCTGGATATTTTATTAAAAAAATTAGTTACGTTTCGAATCTTTGCTGTTGGGTTAAAATTAAAAATCAATTCCGATCGTGGGCAACGCTAAGTAGCGACGACCTTGCACGGCAGCCGTTACCGTGGCAACGGCGCATCCTGCTCGAGTGCCCGGATGAACGCTTTTATAGCGATTGCAGCGTCGCCGTGCAGCGTATTGCAAAAATGGCTGACGAGGAGCGTGATGATAGTAACTGTCCGGGAACGGGGGATACAAATACACTCTTCGGTCAAAAGCTCAGAGGTAGAAAGGGAGCTCTCAAAAAGAAAAATGTCTACATGGTCAAGGATCACAAGTTTATCCCTCGATTTTTCAAGCAGCCCACCTTCTGCAGCCACTGCAAGGATTTTATTTGGTAAGTCGATTTGAGGGGGGTTTTTGCTCGTTGGCTGGCTCGGCCGTGGCCTTCATTTCGTTGCTCCGCCGACGATGGTTGAGCTATCGCGGGGAATGGATGCGTGAGGTTGTGTGCCGAAGGAGTGGGTCGGCCGCTATCAACATTAGCCTACGAATGTTAGTGACGTATGCAACCGTACACATGGTGTGTGTGTGTGTGTGTTTGTGTCTGTGTGTTGGTGTTGTGATTGCGGAGTTGAGAGGCTGACGGTCGGTTGGTGGGTTTGGCGTATACACGCGATCAATTTCGTCGCAACGTGGGTTGAGGTTGAGCTGCACTTGTATAAAAGGGGGTGGGGTAGCCCCATGGAGTTATTGCTGACCGACCCACGGCCAGGTGTCGGTTCTGTCTTACCTTTCGATGTGTTCGCCAATCCAAGGTTGGGCTGGCTGGCTGGCTACCTTGACTTACGTCTTGTGTGCCGTGACGCCGCTGATGTGGAGGTTTAATTACGAGGACCATTCCTGCATACGTAACCGTTTCGTGTGATGGTGAATGTGACGTTCGTAGGTGGGTTGTTTTGGAACGACGGCGTGACAGGTGGATGGACTATTAAATCGCAAAAAATTCAGTTCTGACGTTCTAAATCTAAAGATTGAAGACTGAAAAAAATAAAGGTCATATTTTTAACCTTGGTTTAAATTAAAGGAAAACCGATTCAGCTTGGCTTTGAATAAATCGTCAGGCCTAAATCGGTTCGATCGAAGCGAATATTATTTAAAGGAACATAAAATCCCTGTTGGCTTTCCTGCATGACTCGGTTTTGCGACATTAGTGCAAACGTATGTAAATGTTGCCAACACATTCATTTTCTTGTTTTTATCTTGCGCGCGAGGTGATTTGGCGACATTTAACTCTAACCTGTGTAAGTAAATGTTGCCAACTGCAATCTCATCGGGTCGCACGATATACCGGAAGGATATATGTCCTTTTAATTCATTGTGGCTTTGATTAGTTTTATATTTTGTTTATTTAAAATTTGTGGAAATTAGTTGCTTTTTTGTGTATGTGTTTGCGTTTACTGTGGATGTTTAAGTTAGGCTAAACGAAAGATTTTGATAGACGGGAAAGTGTGTCATTTTTTCATGATCCTTAGCCTATATTTTAGCGTTGGGCGGTAACAGAAATTTTTC
>JAHWFP010138241.1:4844-17235 GCA_023313725.1 Lithobius niger | reverse complement strand
AATTTGCCATGAAAGTTGTGGAAAATAAGGAATTTTTCAAGAAAAGTAGAAAAATAAGAAATTTTCTAAGAAAAGGAAGAAAATAAGAAATTTGCCCAGAAAAGTAGGAAAATTAGACATTTTCACGTAGGAAAATAAGAAATTTACTAAGTGGGAAAAATAACGAATTTTCCAAGAAATGTAGGAAAATAACGAATTTTCCAAAAAAAAGTAGGAAAATAATGAAATTGCCAAGAAAAGTAGTAAAATAAGGAACTTTCCAAGAAAACTAAGAAATAAGGAAAACGAACTCTTCGACCAGCAATGTATTGACAGCAACGTATTCGTCCAAACTACTTATCTGTATTACAAATTAATCCTACGTTAGTAATTTACAAAACACAAATGAGGAAGCCATTAAAGTGTATCATCGAAATCTTCCGTGTTGAAACCCTGTTATCGGACGTCACTTCACAAATTAATTTCTTCTGGTGAGGAGCGTGAACTTAAAGCTAAACGAAAGAAAATAAAATTTCGCAAATAACTTCGAGGCAATATGTCGCCTTCCACGCTTCCCAACCTCCGCCGCCCCCCCCCGCCTTACAAACACCTTTCTACACACCCACCCCCTCCCTACATTTCATCCCCCCTTTTGATTCTGTGGCTTTGTTCTCCATTAATTGCATTGCGTCGTTGTCACCAACAAGACTGACAGCGCTACCACATCGTCTTGCGGCCGGCTTTCGCCCAACTTCTTTCCTCAGTCGGCGCGATATTAATAACACTCCCCCACTTCGTCGCCAGTTGGAAGTGCTGTCAAGACAACTCTTATTTCCGTCTACCCCTTCCCCCACTCTTCCTTCCCCCCATTTCTAATGTCATTACGGCATTCATTTGTTAAAGTTAACCCCCGAATACACCCTCCTCCCCGACTCCAAATTCGCCAAGGCGTTTGCGTCGCATCTCGTGAAGAACGGAAGTGACGTAAAAAGCCCGTTTCCTGCAACGGATAAAGCTTAAAATTGATTTATTTTCGAGAAGGAACACCTCTGATATTACCATAATTTGAAAACTCGGGCGCAGATATCTGGATGACAGCGAATTCGTGTAGGATGTCTTGTATTTGCACATGTCAACTAACTTAATTTCAAGTGCGGAGTTTTGGATTTGCCGTGACGTTGTTGTTTAAAATGGTGGAAAATCCAATTGGCTCATTCGTCCATCTTTAACTTCTTTTAATCGGGATACTGTACGTTTTCTTTTGCGCGAATAGGAGCACTCCTCAGAAAAACAGCAGTATATGGTGCGCAATACACACCGAAACTGCACCTACAAAAACGGGATTGATGAAAAGTGCGATACGTAATGTTGACGTTCATTTTACACCATACGCAGGTTTCACTAAAGCTGTCTGGCCAAAGAAACAAATGGACGGATTCTCTGTATACCACTGTTGGCTAATCAGTTTTGGTAATTTTACCCTGGTTTGGCTAAGATAATGTGTTGATACTTGATGGGGTTAATTTATAATTCACACTATCATCTGTCGTTCTCTTCAGTCTAGGTATCAACCGGTCAATTTGATCAACTTTGCTTGCTTTACTTGGTTTAAATGCGAGGCTGACCGTAAGAAAGATCCTATTTGGGCGAATTTTCGAGAAAGTCCAACTGGATGGATCCTGGTTCTGGAAAGACCGGAATAATAGCAGAACGCGCATCATATCAAAACAAGCGGATATACACTTCTTCACTTCCGCCACTTTCGAAAATGTTGAGGCGCACACCTCTACCACGCACTACAACAGAGATCTCTATGATATAATCTAAGAGCAGTAACCATCGCAATTGCCGATGAAAAATTAGTTAGCTTTTAGGCCTATTTCAGATTTTGGGCGTAATTGTCAGCTTTTAGGCTTAATTCTTACGTGCCGTTTTAATCTCGTAAGTAGCAGCTAACAAAGAATTGGGTTCGAGAGTAGGCCTACTCATATATGCACAACACGTGCCATGGCAACGTGAGTTTAGGCCTAATTTTCAGCTTTTAGGCCACATTTTTTTTACCTGCCGTTTTAATTTCGTAAGTAGCAGCTATATAACGGAGAATTATGTTCGAGAGTAGGCCTATTCATTCACGCAACACGGAGGCCAAAGTTCTTGAATGAAGCTTATTTGTGTCGTTAACGACATCGTTTTGTTTCTTACGGTTGTGTGTCTTCCTGTAGTGGTTAAATGCGACGATCAAATGTTTTTATTTCATTATTGAGGTACGTCGAGAAAGCCTATTAGCTATTAGGAAGCAACGATGTTTTAATTTGTCGTGGTTTTTTTTAAAGTCCACTTGACTAGGACTGAAAAAGGCGACGGACGGACAAAGTCGTTGCTATAATTTTCCCAGCCGGTTCGGCTGTACAGAAGACTAAAAAGGGATTCACACTTTAAAGGTTTGACGCGCTCCCAGCTGAATCCATAGCGCCAGCAGGAGAGAGGGGCAACTTTGCTAGCCAATTCCAATCGGAAATTCGTAGGATATTGTATGTGCCACAATCGACATGAGCACAAGGTATCACAAGGTCCTTCCCTTCCCCAAAATGCGTGGGATAGTTGCGTTCAGTATCGAACCCGTACCTCTGTCGTATGTGCTAGTCGTGCTGGCCATTATACGCCACCTTGCCCAATCTTAAACCATGCTATGAAAAGTATAAAAAAGAACCAATGTGGTGATAATGCTGGTGTATGTGTGCAAAACAACTAGTAGTGATAACACTAAATAAACGAATAGTCGAAGTAAGATTTTTGTTTTCTAGTCGATGGACTCGATGTTCTTATTTGACTAGCTGAAAGTCCGCGTTGGTGGTGTTTGATACGCCGTTTGCAACATTGGGAGGAATTGCTCGCTCGTGTGTTTGTCGCTGAAAACGTGTACCCCGTCAGTGTACTTTTGCACACACTGGTTAACAAACGCTGATGTTCGCTCGCTTCGCTCAGTCAATCAGCGCCTCCCCTGATTCCATGCTCTTACTTATGAATATTTCCACCGGAAACAATGAAATACGCCTTTGCACAACAAAGTCCAAACCTTTAGCCCTCCAGCGTTATCATTTTTTTTCTAGGAGGGGCAGAAAGTAAATAGCGTTTTCAATATTAACCGAATTTCACTAATCCTTTCATTTTAGTGGTCTCCAACAACAGAACCTTTAGCCAGCGGTTTAATAATAATAATTACTAACAAAAACGTCAAGTGTGCCGTAAAAAAGGGGGTTATATGATTGAAGTTTCACTTTACTTGTTAAAATGTACACGGATAAAATTTGGATGATTTTTTATTGAAATAATCAAATGTACAATTGAGAAAATTGCATCTGTTTAAGTGCTGTTGTGCGTTACGTTTGAAATATATGATAGGTAAAGCACAACATCACTTAAACAGATGCAACTTGACGTTTTTGTTAGTAATCCGTGTACCTTTTATACGGCTATGGCGTCATGCTACAAAAGTTTATGTATGCATTGTTTGTGCAAGCATTGTTGCTGGCCACTTTGAAACAATTCAAGTCGGCTCTAAAAGCCTGCATTTACGAAATAAATACGCCATCCTATCGTTTCTAGCTGCAAATTTCGAAATTAACAACGTAACTTAGTTTGGTTTAAATCTATATGCGTTTAGCTGAAACACGGATTCTTTCAAAGGTTCAAAGGGCTTAACGATCGTTAACCACTCCTGGTCATCTGCCCGAAGCCCTAAGGCCCTATGTCTGCAACAGCCAGATTCCCAGGCAGTCACCCACCCAAGTATCAATCCAGCCCAATGCTGCTTAACTTCGGGGATCTGACGAGAAACGGTGTTTCCAGCACTGCAAGGCCGCAGACATTCTTTCATTTTACCGTTCAACAATCAACTTTTTAGCAAAGACAGAACACGTGCACGAAGAAAGAATCTGGAGTTTGCTGAGTGGCATTGTTCCATAAATACAATGGTTAAAACAATGTAAAACAACCAAAATGATCGTTTAGGGTCCCGTAACCCCGGAATGGATGGACCAATCGAAAAAGTGGTTGAAGGTTGAAGCCCAGGGAAATTTCTGGTTCAGATCATTCAAATTTAGGTAGGTGCAGTAGTTTTTTTCTAAAACCGTGTCACACAAGAAGAAGAAGAACAACAACAACAACAAGTGAACAGTTTTCAAATTTCCGTGTGGCTCCCTACTTTTACTCTTGCACGGAATTGCATAAAAGTTGGTGTAAAGTTAGGAAAAGTTGCTATCTACTATATAACTGGCCAAGTTTGTTCGAAATATATTTAATAGAAACGGAGAAATTAATAGTTTTAGTTTTGCTGGAGAGAGGACTTCAATCATATATACACATGGCTATCGCCGTGTATGATAAGTTAGTTGCAAACGCAACCGAAATGGCAAGGACCTGGTGGTCACTAACTGCCATCCGAAGTTAAAACAAAAAATTAAAATTACAGAAGTTTAGGACTTCAAGAGTTTAAAACGAACACAATGGCCTGGCAACAGAGGAAGGGTAGATGGTATTGGGTTGGGGTCACGAATGCCTTACCACCAAGGTTAGACCTACCAGGGAAACAATGGTCCCCATGGCATCGCCAAACGTGAGGGACAAGTGAGGGGAAAAGCTGTTTCATTGTCAATCTTTCTTAAGAATAAAAATAAAATGCATCGCATTTACCTGAAGCACTGTATAATTTATTCATTAAAAGTAACGTTTAGCAACAGTCATTCCGCTTACAATCAGCGAATCCCTGCGTTATTACAAGAGATAATGGTTAAAGGTTCAGTCGTTGTGGACAATTAAAATAAAATGAAATTCGGTTAAATATTGAAAACACTGCTTACTTTCTGCCTCTTCCAGAAAAAAATTACAAAGCCGGCTGTACTAAGGCGTATTTCTTTATTTCTGCTGGAAATATTTATCTGTAAGTAAGTTCGTGGAGTCAGGGCATGGGAGGCGCTGATTGAGTGAGCGACGCGAACGAAAATCAGCGTTTGTTAGCCATCAGTGTGCGTAAAAATATGGTTTAGTTCATATTATTTGATTCCTGCTGTTGCTGGTACGTGTACTTTAACCTGACAACTCGATTTTCATAACAGGCCCTAAGGTATTTGAAATTTCAACAATTTTTTAATTAAAAAATAACTCAAATAAAAAAAAAATCCAATTATAATTTAAAAAAATTATGACTGAGACATAAATATCCCTGTAACCATACACGATAATGAAACACTTTGCTTGCTAAGTAACGTGTTTCCCTTACTTCTAACTTTAAGCTCACCACAGAGGTATCAAGACCATCGTACCCTTTCCAAAAAAAAAAAAACAATTTTCGGTTTTCGAGGAATGCCCTATTACGTCGAAATCATGCCCTTTAGGAAAAGTGTACCTTTACTATAGCAAAACATTACAATTATTTCGCAGCAATTTCACCGCTAACGACCACCGCCGAAGGACCGTACTGCATCAAATATGAATAAAACCCACTACAAAACGAACGTGGTCTTTCCTGCAAACGTGCCGAGTATTTCTGTTTATGTCGACTTGGGCGCATTAATATTCCACGTTCCTCTACCCCAGTCAAGCACGGACCAGCTTCTTTCCAGGGACCCTGGGCCAGACAGACCAGCCTTTAACTTTAAATATTAAAATTAACTTTTTGTGGCGTCTTTGCAGATGTAGGAATAGTGTTTTACATAGCGGATGCAGTTCCACGTGTTCGGTACAAAGATAGCAAACAGAAAGAAGGATTTTTTGAGGGGGGAGGGGAGGGGTGGGAAGGAGGAGGGGGGGGGGGGTGGCCGAAGAAGAAGAGACAAATATCGTGGAGACGTTTGGTGGCGTATTGGTTGAGTTTGTTCAAGGGTTATACGTGCATATCATATCAGTTCTTGAACGGTATCAATATAAGAACCACGGCCGATTTTTAAATCCCGCACGCAATGTGAGCTGTGGGGGGTCCCCCAGGACCTCTCACAACGTGAGCAAGCAGCAGCCGAGTGGTCAGTCATGGTCTCCAAACCAAGTGGACGTCGGTTCCAATCCCGCTGCTGACCTACCAGTACATACGGGACATCTATAGGGTTAATAATTTGTTTAAGAGTTGGACTATAGGCTGCTCTTTCGTCTTGGTGGGGAAGGAAAAGAGGGAAAATCGCGGTTGGGGGCTTAAAATTGCCTCGTTGCCCCTACCCCCCCCCCCCCCCACCGCGGGGCAAAAATTCCTACATGAAGGCCGTGCTTGAGCCTTTTTTTAAATATTTTGGTAATGAAGGTCACACGACACCAATCAAGACTTATTTGTGTCGACAACAACCTACAGTTAATAATACAATTTATTATACAAATGTATGTATACACAAATGTTAATAATACAATTTCTTATACAAATCACAATTTCATGACAATAATAATAATAAAATTTTCAATGTGTAGAGATTATTGTTTTAAAGCCAAAGACTCATCAGTTTGTTTTTTAGTTCACTGTTAAGTATTCATTTTTTTTTTAAAGACGTTCAGGTATTTCATTAAAAATGTTTAATGTGTAGTATTCCGAAATCATTTGACCTTATTTGTTTCTTCACTATGGTAACTTTAATGAATCTTTCCTCAAATTAGATTTTACTTTAATTTCCTCCAGCTTATTTTTTAGGTGAAAGTAGTTTTTAATCATTACTTCGTAGTGGAATAAATTATTAATGTTCAGAATCCTAGTTGATTTTCTCATTTCAGCAGGGGTTTTTTTGTGTTCCCTTATTATACAGAATCTTTAATACTGTGTTTTGTGTCTTTTGCAACCTGAGAAGATGTGATTTTGCCGCGTCACACCATAAATTTCTAGTCCTTATCTTAGTGCCGGCTCAATCCACGCCTTAAGGGTTTGTGATGAGAGGCAACACTAACCATTTATAGCCGAATGATGTGGAGGGAGGAACCAATAGCAGCTTGGGGGTCTGGGGAAGTGCTGTGAGCTGACGCATTTTTGCTATTTTCTGGCCTTGTGAAGTGCCGTTGGAAACATTTTTACAAAATCAGTTTTCCAGACTGCATTCCCATAAATTATTAAATAAAACACGTCTTCAGGATAGTCAAGCTTTTTCAGCTATGCAGAAAGTGACTTGGCCAATTTGCCAAATTAGCCTTCAAAATCTTCGCCCCTTTGTCCCCTACTAGTTATGCCACTGCTTATACGAGCCTTAGGCCGGACGCATACAAATTTTTTTTTACACGGACAACCGGATCCGAAGAAAATGTTGATTATCAATTTTTCGTATTTTCCCAAATTATAATCGCACTGCCGCGCTCGCTGCTGTTAATTGCATAACATCAGAAACTCACACGTAATAACTTGTCCGGGCAACCGAAACCTGGCTGGCCAAAAACGTGATTCGAATGACGCCTCGGATCTGGAAATTCCGTGTAAAAAAAATTATTTGCCGGCCAGGCCCCAATGGTGGCAGTCCCGGTGGTCAAGGCCATTGGCCCAAAATGTATGCTACTGTCTCCTATCTAGAAAGCGAAGCCCTAGTTCTTGTGATGTATTCACGGCGACAGCGTGTTGCTACTTCAAGAAAGTTTGTTAGCTAGTCAGGAGCGAAGCTTAAAGATACATTCCTCCCAACGCCATTATCTCGATTCTCCACATCAAGTACGGCCCCAAAGGTTTATTTGCTTCCACTTAGTCAATCCATTGCTAAAAATCCGTTTTAAAATGTGGCTTCTAGGAGATTTTCTGTTGAATTGGGAATTCATTTAATAGCGTCCTGCAGTATATGATCCTTTGAGCAATTGCAATAACCATGACGTTTCATCTGTGTGTGCGTGCATGTACTAATTTTTAATCGTTTGCCTATAATTACCAAGATCAAAAATCTATAAGACTAATGCGGTAAAAATTAAAATTATTTACGCCGACAGATCACCGAAGAAAAATTATAAGATACTAGCCTAAAAAATTGTTAAGTGTGATGTTAAAATACGAAATTTTGGTCCGGTTTGCGACGACACAATTTTTGCGTTGGTGCTGTTTCGTCTACTATTACTACGCCGAGTTCGCGAAACGGAGCGATGGTAACGTGCGCAGATGGTGATCTGGGCGTTGCTCTTATACGGCAGGCAGAATGTACCTTTAAAGAATAGGCTACGTTGTATTTCCGGGTATGCCCAGTTGATAGGTATGACGCCATTCAGACATCCGGTTAGGTACCGTCTGGAGTCACGCAGCATTCCTTCCGCTCCATTCCTCCCTAGGTCAGCTAGCGACATCCGTACTATTTAGATATTTATAGGCGACACTTGAAAAGGTTAGGGCCAATCTCAACTTCTCATGTATTAGCAACGTTAACTCAGGAGAAAGAGTAAATGGGTTTATTGAACTTAGCAAAAGTATACAAGCAGGCGGCTGCAGCGACTACCTATAGTCGCAACCGGTCTTCTGTACACTTCCGCTAGTTCTACGAAAATATTGAGGCGCACAACTCTACCACACACTGCAACGGCGATCTCTATTAAATAATCTGAGAGTTGCACCCATCACAATTGCCGTTTAAAAATGAGTTAGCTTTTAGGTATAGTTTTTGATTTTAGGCGTAGTTGTGAGATTTTAGGCATAATTTTTACCTGCCGTTTTAATTTCGTAAGTAGCAGCTAACGGAGAATTGGGTTCGATATGCCTATTCATCCACGCCAAAAGGTGCTTAAATGAAGTTAATGTGTGTCGTTAAGAAATCCTTTTAATTTTACGGTTGCGCGTCTTCCTTTAGTGGTTAATTGCGACGATCAAATGTTATTATTTCATTGATTTAGATGGATAAAGCCTATTAGCTATAAGGAAGCCGTTTTGGGAGGGGGGGGGGGCATGAGGAGCATATTCTCGTTGTCATTTTTGCGGGCCCCCCCAAAATTAGGACTGACTGGCCTATTGTTTTTATGACAGTTTTTTTTAGGGAGGGGGTTAAAAAGTTTTTACGACTGGCTGGCGTATTGTTGGGGGGTTGGGGGGTTACCCAAAAAAATAGACCAGCCAGTCGTAAAAACGAGGAGTTCGTATCATTATCAATACAATCATCACAAAACGAACGATACAGAAGCTCGTCTGCAGCAAGACCAACAAAGTCAAAATCCTAGTCGGCTTCAACAATTTTCAAATTCCAATTTTTGACCTAAATTTAAAGTTATTGTAGGCTACAATTTTAAAAATAAAGTTCAAGAATAAAAATAAGACTTCCGTCATGGAAAACCAAATAGATATAATTACAATTCTCTTGCTGGTCAACAGTGTATTACATCACGAATTCAAAATTGTATGCTCGTTCAATTTTTTTAAAGCTTTTCCCCCTTCCATTCCAAATTTCGGAAAAAAAGTGGTATATTTCATAACGTGATTATAGTTGGCGCACAAATAAACACGCTACGAATATACAAAAATTGGGCGGAGGGGGGAATTAAAAATATGGGTCCACCTCGCATTTTTTTTTTTTGGTGGGGGAGGGGGGGATGGGCACCCCGGCTTCTTACCCTTATAATCCAGAATCGACTACTTCACAAGTGGGGGAAACCATCTGACGGGAATGATGGCACCGCCGTCTTCAAGTCTCTCAAGTCCTCCCAACAGTCTTCTCTATCTACTCATTCGCCTCCCCCTCCCCCGCCCGCCCCCCCCCCCAACTCAGTTCCATCCCTTCCAAACTTGGTGTTAGGCCACCTGGTGGTGGCTTCCAACAAGATTTGCGGTGACAAGCGGAGTGGGGTCGAGCGCCTCTCGTGGCAACCTTTGGCCAGTCAGTTTGACGGGCCACCTGCATGCCAACCGCAATACCTCCCCCCCCCCCCCCCCCCCCCCCCAAAAAAAGATAAAATTAATTCTTAAGTTACTGCTTTTGTTTTGCATATTTCTAGCTTTAAGTGAGAGAGGTTAAGTAAACCTACAAAATTCCCGAGTAAATAACTGTGGCGACAATCCGGGTTGGGGTGAGAGGCGTTTATTTTCCAAGATGAGGAAGCACGCGAATACCGGTTGCCGTAGGAATAACCATTAAAGGGGCACACCTCTTGAATGAAATACGCATCAAATCTACTCCATGTGAACCAAAGTATATACAAGGGTGCAAAATCCATTGCAAAACGTGGCAGCGACGATTTGTTATCCTCAGGGGTACCCATCCCTCCCCAAAGACTATGACGAGTCACCCCCCCCCCACCACCAATATTTTAACCCCCTCCCTGCTCTCCCTTCCAACTTTATACTTGAAGAGTTGTATATTTCATAGCATGATTATTTGAGCTCTAACTAATCATGTTATAAAATATGGCTGCCATTTTGTCGAAACTTGGAAGGGTGGGAGGAGGGGGTTAAAATAGTTAAACGAGTATGAAAATATGAATACGTGACATAATCCACTGTAATAATCCACAAGCAAGCAACTAAAATTACATTTGTCTAGTGTGTCGTCTCGGCTGTTTATTTTAATTGTTGGACTTTTATTTTTAAAACTGCAGCCTAAAACAACTTTTAAATTTCGGTCAAAATTTGAATTTCAAAATTGTTGAAGCCGACTGAGATTTTAACTTTAATAGTTGGCTTGCTGCAGACGAGCGTCTGCGTATTGTTCGTTTTGTGGTGACGGTATTGATAATGATACCAATTTCTCGTTAAATATGGCTGGCTGGCCTATTGGTTGGGGGAACTTCGTTCTCCTCCCCCCCCCCCTCCACAGCCCCGACAGGCCAGCCAGTCCTAACAACTTTTGGGGGTTCCCTCACCTTTCAAAAAATCCAGACATGAAACAATAGATCACTCAGTCGTAAATTTTTTTTAGCACCCCCCCCCCCAAAAAAAAACATGGCAACGAGGAGATGCTCCTGACGTTCCCCCTCCGCCACCCCCTGAGGCACCACTGACTAATATTATGTCAATCCCAAGAGAAATAAGAAGTTCGAGCGCTTTGTCGTATGGAAATACGTTCGAAAATTCAATCGTAGTTTACTATTTCCTCATAAACTGTTCAATAACAAAACCTACCATTTGTTGGCACGTGTTCTCATCGAAAATCATTGTTTTAATCGACTTGACATTCTGTGACTCCAAGCCTGGCGCTAATAAGTATACGACTGACACGTTCTAATCAACGACTCGAGTGGGGCGTGACGTCACCAGACAATAGTCCTAGTGGCTGTCGTAGTGACGTCACGACGCGAGCCTTTTTTCTCTTCCAGCAGTATCTCAATAACTGCTTTATGCATGCATAAGCAGTTAAAAAGCGACGGACAAAGTCGTTGCAATAGTCGTCTCAGAAGACTGTACGGCTGTACAGAAGACTAAGAGGAAATAAACTGATCAATTTTAGTGCCATGATGAAACATTGTATTAATTCAAATTTTTTTTTTTTTATCACTTCAGTATTTTCAAACATTTACGTCAGCAGTTGACGCTGGTAAGGGTTTAGCCAAACTGGATTAATATAGGATTTTTAAGTGACATTTTCCGGGACGAGATGACATAAATCTATCACGGTAAGCAAACCGGAAGACCAGGAGGACTGTTTATCATTCGCAGAAAATCTGCATTTGTGGCACATCTATTATGGAAAACTTCCATTATTTTTAATTCTGTATTTTAGGACATTATATTTCAAAATGTTTTGTGACTAGTCATAAAACCAATTCGAAATAACGAACTTGATTTTTTTTTTAAAATAGTTTTAGTATATTTCTTTAGCTCTGGGAGGTCTCAAGTGAAAGTCTTTGGGAAATTCTTAAAGCAAATTCTTAAGGCGATTATGTTCAAGAAAAGACGTGACCATTCCTTTCCTATCTTCCAACGCCTAAATATTCTGCCAGTCCGTCATTTGTACGGTTACAGAACTTTAATTAATTTTCGCAACAACGGTTCTTACTTCTCATCTCGCCTGGTTACTGATTACCATACTAGGAACGAATCCTGTTAATACGTTGTACAACCTAAAATTGATGGGGAAAGACTCGACAAATGCAGTTACTATCTGGCTAGTAAGTTTTATAATTCTTTGCCCACTGATATGAAAGGTACTGATCTGATGTCATCGTTTACGAAACATTTGTTTAAGAACAGACTTGACCAAAACCCAACTAACTTAGCTAATATCTATGTATATGATTACACAAGATTCGCAACGCAGTCATCGGCAGCGCAGCAGCTGCATACGATACCATCTCCGCCATCTACCGACGGAACGGCAAATTATAAGAGTAGCAGCCAAGGCCCGCTGAGATAGTAGCTGCGCCTGGAACGCAACGGCCAGCAGCGCGAACATACGATGCCATCTACCGACCGAACGGCAAATTAAATGAGGCGGGGTGCGAGACGGGGCGGGGGAGGGGGGAGCGAGACGACGCGGAATGAGCGAGCGACTCCGCTAGT
>JAHWFP010138240.1:0-14815 GCA_023313725.1 Lithobius niger | reverse complement strand
CTGAGAACGAAGACCTTACAATCAAAGGGAGCTCAAGATTTACAACAGCTGGTGGGTGAAGACTTCGAATTCACAACGCTTTAGTTTCCAGGTAAGTGCGTATTTTACCAAACCAAACTTAAAATTCAGGGTCGGGTCCAGCATGGTGTGAATAGTGTGGTTGATTCCTCATACCAACTTAAAGAATAAAATCGATCTCTCTCTGACGCAGCTTTAACAATGGAGGGGAAAAATGCCGTGCAGGCTAATTGACTGTTTTTAAGGATTGAAAAAGAGTGGAGGACATAAAGGAACCATGAAACTTAGCACGAAAATGTTAGTCTACAGTACTAACCCCCGCTCCCATTAACAAAATCCAAGATCTGGCCTTTTACACACGCTTTTTTTTTAAACAAAAATTCAAAACGAAAGTCTCATCGTATGACACAGAAATGACGAAAACGTTGATCCAAAAGCCAGTATTCAACAAGTACCTTTGTTTGGAAAATGTCATGCTTGTTTTAATGCACTTACTAACTCTAGGGAAATAGAAATTGGCCGTCTTTACGAAGATATCGTTTGTGAATCACTATTGCCAGGTAGAGGTCGGCCGAATTTCGGTTTCGGTTTCAGTTTCGGCGCTGAAACCAGCAAATTTCCGGTTTCGGTTTCGGTTCTTGTTTCGGCCATGAAGTTATAGTTTAGTTTCGGTTTCGGCCGAAACCAACGAAATGGTTTCAGTTATGGTTTCGGTTTCGGCTAAATCCTATGCTGCAGTTTCAGTGAAGCCGAAACCACTGCTGCCTCCTGGCAGTATCAGATTTCTGCGTAAACTAACTAGGCTGTAGCTATCCAGTTTTCATTTGCCATGTCGTACCAATAAATAATAAATACAATTTTTCTTTCAATCCGAATTTCATCAGAATTGTAATGGCTTCGTTGCACGGGAGGGAATTTATGTTTACAAGCAAAGCTTTTACTTATTTTAAGGAAGCCTTTTTTGATTAATGGTTTTAACACGAATTAATGGTTTTCAAATTTAAAAAAAAAAGGCTAATGACTAAAAAGAAAAAAGTACAAACGAAAATCCTGAAGTCTTTTGCAGTATTGACAGTTTTTGTTAATTTCTGACACGTTTTTTATTTGTGGGGTGGAAGTGTGTGTGTGGATTTTCTAGGTCTAGGGCCAGTCTATGAAAAACCATCATACACTCATGATTTTATCCCTGCTTTTTGTCGAATTATTAAAACTGACATTATTCAGGTTAGTTTTAGGTTCCGGTTTCGGTAGTGGTTTCGGTTTCGGCCGAAACCGATTTACTGGTTTCGGTTGTGGTTTCGGTTTCGGCCGAAACCTAATTGCCAGTTTCGGTAGTGATTTCGGTTTCGGCCGAAACCAAATCGCCGGTTTCGGTAGGGGTTTCGGTTTCAGCCGAAAGTGAAAAAAATCAGTTTCGGTCCACCACTATTGCCAGGCAACAAGCTCATTGATTTCCTAGAACACTCCGCGGCAACGGCTTAACGGTGACCTTTCTAGCAGAAGAGATGAGTAATTCGTTCACCCGACAACAGAATCTGGGAGTCGTAATAGCCAGTCCACTTTCGACGTGAATGTCGTGTGAAATCCGATCTAAGGAAATGCGAACTGCGTTCATCTAGCATCGTGCTCTTCAAAACGTTTTCTGAGAACTGATTACAGACATGAAAGAAGATGGGAGAAGTAAGAAGGTTAATGGTTGAGAATAACCTCCCATCCTTTGGAATTGTCAGAAGAATAGCTGTATAGGGTTCTCGTGTTCGATTCTGCTAACCTGCGGGTGCAGGCAGTGACCAGATTTTCACTGTTCAAGGAGTATACACCTTCAGTATGTGGCATGGTGTACATTTTTCCTTTGCAGTCGTGTTGTGGATCCGTGGAACCATTTGCTGCATGGGACGTTGTCATGTCACCTTTATCTGGCCAGCTTTAGACGATAGGTCAGGCGGGTAGATCTTTCTGGAGTATGTCGAATTTGACCCTCGGTGCGCATTGTTTTTATTTTATTTATTTTTTTATTTGTTAATTTAAACCATCACGCTTAAGTTTGGCTGTCTGTTAGCGGCCTTCGGGCCCTTCACTGTGTGGTTGTGACTTTCCAACAAATGTTTGATTGTCATTATTATGCAGTACAGCACGGTGATGGCTTGTAGTTACTGTTGTGTCATTATCCACTTTTCATTGTACTTTTTGTATAATCGTTATCTACCCCAAAACAAAACTTGTTAAGGATTCCCGCCAAGCTTTTCGGCCGTGTAAAGTCGTGATATCAAACGCCAAGCTCTTTCGCCAAGCTAATCCCACCGAGTAATAGTTCGAAGGTTAAAATGAAATATATGGAAATTGCACACGGTGCAATTTTCAATTATTTCATTTAACGTTTGAAGTATAATTAGTCGGTGGGATTAGCTTGGCGTTTGATATCACGATTTCACACGACCGAAAAGCTTGGCGGGAATCCTTAACAAGTTTTGTTTTGGGATGAAATCCAATTTTTTTTCTTAGCAATCATAAGATGGAAACACCAATCTAGTTTTCCAGTTCATTTTTTTTTTTTTTTTTGGCTTTCGTTAGATTTTGAGGACACAGTCATGTTCAGTTTGGCATTGTTGCATAATAACAATGTTTAAAACGATGTAAAACAATCAATTTGGACGTTTGGAGCTCCCTAATCCCTGAACCACTTGACCAATTAGAAAGGTTCGTATGAAAAGGGCACATCTCCAGAGCAATACCTGTAAAGTGAGCGAAGAACCAGCTTGGCGCGAATCCTTAACAAGTTTTCTTTTGGTGTAGATATCAGATTTTTTTGGTCCAAATTGATGGAATCTATTTTTTTTATTAGCAATTACTGAGAGAGAAACACCAATATGGACCAATCTGTTGTTGCTTTCGTTAGATTTTTAGGGCAGCAGTCACTTTTTTTTTAAGATTAACGTTTCGTATTAGTACTGCAAACGCACGGATTTATGTAATGTTCAGTTTGGCATTGTTGCAGAATAACAATGTTTAAAACAATGTAAAACAATCAATTTGGTCGTTTGGAGCTCCCTAACCCCTGAACCACTTGACCAATTAGAAAGGTTCATATGAAAAGGGCACATCTCCGTAGCAATACCTATAAAATGAGCTAAAAACCACCTTTATTCACCGCATGGAAGAATTTATTTTCGTGATACAAAAACAAGCGTTAGTAAGTAGTACGTAGTACGTAATTAGGCAAATATCAACGTTGTTCACGTCGATTCTTCAACAAGAAAACGTTAAGCGTTAATAGTGACTTGTATGTTGTCAGGCGACCAAAGCCCTCGATTAAACAAGTTTCAGCCTTTTCTGTCGCATAGGTATTTATCCTCACATGCCTGAAAACAGCCAAACTGCCCTAGCTGTAAAGACACAACGTGTCTAGTGGTCGCCATTCTCATATATATATTTTTTTCTGGATGTTATCGTTTTATCTTGACGGGCGACACACTAACGTGAGTCTTGATTAGGCTAATATTTACGTTATTCACGTCATTTTTTCAACAAGAAAACGGTAAGCTGTGTCATTAGTAGTGACTTTTATGTTGTCAGGCGACCAAAGTCTCCGGATCCAACAAGTTTCAGACTTTTCTGTCGTATTGTTATTTATCCTCACATGGCTGAAAACAGCCAAACTACCTTTGCTGTAAAGACACAACGTGCCTAGTGGTCGCCATGCTCATATATATTTTATCTGGATGTTATCGTTTTATCTTGGCGGGCGTGTGTCTTGCGTGTGTCTGGAACTCGGCACTTTCTGTACTCAAGCAAAGATGCTGTGGTCCAAAAAAATGCGGGCCGAGTTTTGAAATAAAATAATAATAAATAAAAAAAAAAGTATTGACCCTTAAGTTAAGCCATGGAGTCAAATCCGGCACTTTCGCATCATCAGACGACTTTTTAAGTCATGTGGAACTATTTTTTGGGGACGACCCGAAACCTTCTCACACAAAGCCCGTGGTGCGCATTGAGACTTACGTAATTTTCTTTAGCTTGGTGGCACGCCAAGATAGCAGCATTGGTCATTTCAAGACTATGGCATTTCAAGACTATGGTGGATTTTTTTTTGCCGGCCGTCTTTTAGGGGTTTTCAAATTATGATGAAATTGCTGTTTTCAAATTACTATCTCTTCACCACAAATCAAATTCAGTTTCTACCTACGATCGTGGTTTGGCTGAGATATCGGGCCGAATAGTCAGAATGCTCACACTTCCCTGGCCGGCACGGAACAGCAAGGACTTTGCCATAGTCTTTTTTTTTCAGTCACCGACCAGATCAGTTCCTAACTAGGCAGCCTTCTCTGCCAACTCTGGCACCATGACCGCAAGGTTGCTGCAGGCTTCTTGCGGAAAAAAAAAAAAACCATAACTGTGTAAATGACAAACGCTCTAGAACAATTTCTATTCAGAAAATGTATGATCGTTTTGCAATCTTTGACGATGAAACTGTATGGATCGCCTGGAAGAACGTATGGAACACTTCTCAAATAACTTATTCGCCATTAATCGTGGAACAAGAGGGTAATACCAATTACTGATCTGTCAACTCCGGTTTCTCAGTTCACTTTGAATAATGGAAGATGAAACATCCCTTGTGGAGTTAAAACTCGATGGCGGTATAACTGCTGAGATGTTTGATCAGTGTAGACTCCTTAAAACATCTTATAATGATCCAGAATGACTATCACGACAAACGAACCACAGAATTTATCTAAAGGCATTAAATACCTCCCACCCAGTCGCACTGCCACTACATTCTAACGACCAACAATTAATACCTTACGGACTGGAATTCAGATAAAACGCATTCGTTTTGGGAATCCTACTCTCGGGCCACATGCAGGGGAAGAATGCAATGCAAATGGTGCAGCCGCCTCCCTCTTCCCGTTTTAAAAAAATACATCACATATGATAGACCTTATTGGATGAATTTATCTCTGAATGTTCTTCGACTACGTATCACTAACGTTGTTTTAGTTGTTGCACATTATCTTCCGGTTTTTTTTAAGGGCTGGTCAAAATTTCACAATAAAACAGTGCTTTTTCCGCGTATTTGAGAGAAATATCGGAATCCCATAATCAGTTTTTACAACATTTTGTAGAGTTTACATGTCGGTAACACTCGAAGACACTGTGCATTAATAGTGCACGACCAAGGACTGCGTTTTACCGGTACACATTATGTGTGCATGCTAGGCAAAAAGTACACAAAACGTGTACTGCTAGAACACAAATCATGTGGTGTAATGTGTACTGTCGATTGTATGATTTTTCGTCCCCGGACGAACTGTTCATTCCCTAAAATGCACGCTACTAGAATGAACCGTTCATTGAGCGCACATCTTGTTGTGGTACCAGCATCTAATCAGAACTGTGGAGAGACACACTCTCGTATGGGAATGATAAATATCCTAAACCCTCTCTAATCATAACTTCCAGGAACTCAACGCCAGAATATAGGAAGAATGAAACTTCGGGTGTACACAATCAGAACTGTAAGGGGCTGCGCTTCGAGCGGGAACTATAAACATCCAAATGCATCCCCAGTCATAACTGCCGGAAACTAACTGCCGTAATACACGAAGAATGAAAGTCCGGGTGTGCACAGGTAGAACTATTAAGCTCCTTCCGACAGTCGTGGGTCAAATCCTCCGGGGAACAATAGTCCATGGAAGAATAGTCCGTGGGACGAACAGTTCGTGGATGAATAGTTCGTGGACGTGAAGTCCGAACACTGTATTATCAGTGCACAGTGTCTTCAGATAATTTGTTGAGTTGAGTTGAATTTATTTCGGTACAATTTACAAGAAAGTGGTTTTAACGGTAGACGAACTTCACACCACAAGAGCAGACGCTCGCGTGTGGGTAAGGGTCGCACATAAGAAAAAACGAAACATTTTCTTTAAAAAAACACAGGAATAAAAACGTAATTAATGTGGGGAAACAGGGTTTTCAAAATTAAGCAAATCATGATTAAGAACAAATTCAAAAGAAAAAGGGGGGAAATGTACGAGTACTAGAACAACCTTTTTTTTTTTTTATTTCTTCTTCTCAAAAAAGTCCGGTAATATTCAAAACTGAACCGGTTCAGCCACACGAGCTGCTTCGGCTGAATTAAGGCAGAAAGAAATTAATTTAAAGAAGAAAAAAAAACCAAAAAAACAATGTAAACAAAAATGAAACGTTTTCAGTGTTAACTCGTGATGCTAAACAGCATTGCTATAAGCTCACAGGGTTTTTTGATCCAATGACCATTTAGGCTAAACAAATGCTTCTTGAAAGATTTATGTCCAGTATAGTAAGTTTAAGTTTGGTAAGCAGTGAATTAAAAAAAAAATTTACTAACCAATTTTACAATTTTACGTATTTACATTTTGGATGCGTTTAGTTTGGGTTCTTCCCCGGTGTCTTCCCGTCATATCGAAAACCCATCAGATCGAAATGATCGAACGTCCCATGGGATGGAAATACAATATAGAAAATAGGATTTTCCCAACAGATAGAAATTTTTTTCCAATCAGATAGAAATTTTTTCCATCGAATAGAATTTTTTTCCCATCAAATAAAATTTTGTTTGTGTACTCACGGGGGAAAAAGGCACGGTTAATCAGTATGTCATAACCAGTCTATAAAGCTCACCACAAAATACGAATTAGTAGTTTGTTTTATTTTGCTGTTTGTTTTTTTCCTGCTGGCGCTACTCGTATTGAGAACTGATAGGCTGCTTAAATTGCTTGCGGTTTGCATTATTAGCATTTAAGAAATTTCATTTGTTTTAGGATTGTTGTACTGTTGGTATAGAATTGTTCCATAATTTAGTTACTAAGTGTGACAATAATTGTTAGTATTCTTTATGGTGGCACAGAATTGTTTTAGTGCTAAATATAAACAAGACGGCCTTTGGTTTCAAAGTTTGTGGAATCAAATCCAACTCTGAGCACGTTCAAGTATTACGTCGTCTGGAAGAGGGGAGAGCAGGTTCGCCACAGCTAGTGGCTTTTGAGGGGGGCGGGGAGTTGGCCAGTTAATGACGTAAGCACCGATATCCAAGTAAAAGGGTGGAAAAACGCAAAAAAAGGACCTCAGAAAAACATAGGAAAATACAGAGAAAACGCCCCCTCTTATGGGGGGGGGGGGTCAGGTTAGAGATGACGTAATACTGGAGGGGAGTTGAGTAATTGATGACGATCGATGACGAGGGGGGAGGGGGTTTAAAAATAGCCAATTTCTCGATGACATAATACTTGAACGGCTCCTCAGGCAGTCTGTCGTTTAAGTCCAAATGGCAACGTAAATAGGTGTGCATCTGTACTTAGTGCTAAATAAACGTAGAGTTTTGAAACAGTTGACACTAATAGCATAAAATCAAGGCTTGAAATGATCTTAATCCTATTGTTTGCTACTCTTTTGTAGAAGAATTGATTGACTTTGGTTATATAACTTTAGTTTATGTGAAAAATGTCATTATAAATTTAAAAAATAATTTCCGTTATATCGAAAAAAAATCCCACGAGATAGAAATAAATTCCCGTGTTATCGGAAAAAAAAAATCCCGTTAGATAGAAATACATTTTCCCGTCAGGTCGAAAATGTCCTATCTCACGGGCCATGCGATATTTTCTATCTGTTGGGTTTTCCATGCGATGGGCCTGAACCTCTTCCCCATAAAACAGGCACTCAAAAGAGTCTCGGAAAGCTTTCCGTCACGGGTTTTTTTTATTAATGTAACAGTAAATTTCTACTGTGTTCTCTATTGATTTGTTAACTTAATTAAGGCACAAACTGGGCAGACAATTAATCGGCCAATTAAAAATTTCCTGTGGCTACAAGTAGACTGACAGGCAGATAAAGACACGCCGCAGGATGCGATGCGCTTTTTGTCTGCATTCTACCGCGTTCCATTTATTAAAAAAAAAAATAGTCTGCGTTTTGTTAAAAACTGGTAAACCCTCTGACATCATTAAAAAAGTTGCTTAGTACCGAAACAAATATTGTAAATGTAAAACTAAAACGGTAATGATCTGTTTTATACCACGCGCTATGGCTGTTTGCTGTGACGTACCCATCACGTGACTGGGCTAGTCCAATCAGACGGCCAAACAGCCGTTGTTTTCGTTCGTCATTGGCTAACTCATGGTGACGTCACGCCTTTTGCAATTACACACAATAGTTCACTTCTCCGAAGAAAAAGAAAAAAAACGCATTCCGTCTGTTACAAAACACGAATGGTCTGAAAACTTATTGCAAACCGAACATTTCATACATTTTGTTTACAGCAGTGTTTTAACTTCCAGCGTTGTAAGATTAAAATTCTTCACTCAGCTTTCAAAATGAGAATGTAAACCAGAGGGAATAGGCAGCGTATACTCACTGTAACTTAGTTATGAGTTTGAAAGCGGCCAAACGTGCTCATTTAATATAAAATAAATATTGATGAAAACCGTATTCTTGTTGCCTTTTGTAGGTTTTCATCACAACATTTGTTTTGTCTACAATTTAGTGTTAGCTGTCGTACAGCCTAAATAATTACTTTTAATTGTCCTTTTTAATTATTTGCGACTGCATGTGTAACTTTCTTCATACTTGCAATGCACTAACAATTCGGTGTGATCAGGATCAAAGCAAGGGGGTGGGGGTGGGCTGAGCAATTTTTTCGTAAGTCATCAAAAGTCGGCAAAACCAAAGCTGTCTTTGGCTGAATAAAATTATATTGCCGATAATTAAAAGTATTTTTAACTTTTATCTGACTTATAATATGTGTGCCATTTTACAAAATGTAACTAAATGTAAATAAATTTTGTACGCACATCATAATTTTGTAAAGGTGACCTTGACTTCTTAAAGCAAAGCAGGAATAGAAGTCGGGTACGATAACAACAAGTTGCTGCGCCAGCCACCTAGTCGCAACCTGTATTCTGTGCACTTCCGCCACTTTCGCGCCACTTCTGCTGCACACTTCCAGGTTGTTTTTTTCCCCTTTTAACTAATTTTTAGACGCTGACTCTAATGGTGAAATCCATTTGTCTCTATCTGGTATCGTTCCATAGATAACGGGCTCATTTGTCGGCCACTTCCGCTTCATACTTCCGGTTTATTTTATTCCTTTTGGCTAATTTTTGGACGCTGAATCTAATGCTGAAATCCGTTTGTCTCTATCTGGTGCTGTTCCATACAAATGGGCTCACTTGTCTGCCACTTTCGGTCTATTGGGAACCACTTCCGCTTCATATTTCCGGGTTTTTTTTTCTTCCGTTCAACTAATTTTTAGACGCTGAATCTAATGATGAAAACCGTTTGTCTCTACCTGATACCGTGCCGCAGTTGAAAAAGGCAACAAAGTCGTTGCTGTAGTCTTCTCGGTGATTTCGGCTAACAGAAGGGAACACGGTGAATTATTAACAATATGGGTGCTTCTTCATACAACGATATTTCCCCCTACTATCTCACTCGTTAGGCCGTTAAAAATTAATTAAGTGGTTCTCGGGAGCGGACGCACGGTTTTTTTTCTTAGTGCATGAAACGTTTTTTATGACAGTGTGTAAAAATAAAAAAAAATTAAAAATCCCATCACGCATCAGTACTTTCATCAAACATATTCTGGAGCCGATGACCACATCAGGTCTTTGCTCCATTCACATGAACGCCTCGAAACGAATGTAAGGCTCGTTCAGAGGCATGTCACAACTAAAAACTTGGATCTAAAGAATGACTTTTACAAAATTTGCAACTTTTGCACGATCACCATGTAATTAAAAGAGATATTGTACTCCACAACAAAATTTAAGTTACCGATTTTGTTTTTGTGTATTGCTAAAAAAAAAAAAAAAAGCGATCACCCGCAACTGAAAAATCACGAATAAAACGTAAAAAAAAAAAAACACACCGCCCGCTCGCGTCAGTTTTTTTAGTACCGCTCGCGAGTACCAGTTCATTAAGTTTTACCGGTGTATCAAAAGGGTAACAGTCGGCACAAGAGGCGATTTACACACCGGATAGCCCTGAAAAATAAGTCCAGCTGGTTGGTTGCCCTTAATTTGGCGCAAATGACTTGTAGCGACTTTTTTTCTAATATTCGTAGCAAAGTCGCGCGTTTCGGACCCTCGTTTGGGACGCGTCTCGATCTCTTTGCTCGGAGTCCCCCTCACAAACCTCGTGTGCGCGTTCATACTTCTTTATTTTTGTTTGTATAGCATGCATCCTAAAGGATACGATGCCAGATTAAAGGTTAGCCAAGAATAAGAAAGTATTACGTTAGAAGGCAACAGTCCATGAGAAAGTAGGCAGATTATTATTGGCTACTGAAAATATGAAGCGCTGCCAAAATGGAAAAACTAAGTTAAAGAAACACCGTTTTCTTGAATAACCTGCAAGAAAAAGCAAGGCAGAAAAAAAAAAAAGAAATGTAAGTCTCAAATTTCTTCAAGCCTAATTAGTTAGTAGTTGGTGTAATCCATCCGACTAAGCTCAATTTCACCACCGAACAAGTAATTAGGTATGATTGGATACGGTTTAAAAAATATACAAGAAAGACAAAAGTTAAAAATTTTTTAATTAAAAAAAAAAACAACGAAAAATTGGCAGACTCTGTTATCGAATAAACAGATTTTTACGGAATGCTAGATTAAATTATTTTGCGTTACGTCGTGGTATTAAGACAAACACCAGTGTGTCGCTCGCCAAGAATCAGCAGTAACATTAACGTCCGTCCTATCGAGATATATATATGTGAGTATGGCCGTATGAAGTTGTGATATCAAACGTCAAGTTCTTTCGCTAAGTTCCCCCCCACCAAATACTTCAAAGGTTAAATGAAATACATGAAAATTGCACAGGAAGTAATTTTCAGATTTTTCATTTAACATTCGAACTATTACGCGGTGGGCTTACCTTGGCGAAAGAGCTTATCGTTTGGTATCACGACTTCAAACACCGAAGATCTTGTTGGGAATCCTTAACTAGTTTTGTTTTGGGGAGATTTGAAAACTACCGTAAAGATTTCTTCACTACGTGTTGTTATAGATGAAAATTGTCGTAAGGCTAAAATGAATGTCAAGTCGATTGTGAGTGGTGGTGCATTATATAGAAACGAAACCAGGTCCTATTTTTAGCTAAATCACGTGCTAAATAGGAGCAGTAGGTACGGCGGTGTATCTTCATGTATACCAGGGACCCAGTATTCGTCGAAAGCCGCCGATCGTAATTTTGGGCATGGGAAAGGGGTTTACAAACAAAACAAAACAGATTTTACCCTACTTTTCATTTTTGTCTGTTCCATTCTTGTGAAGCCATAAAAAATGACGAAACCATATTGTTTGAAGCCAGGAACGTCCTTAGAACACCTAAAAATTCGTCAGCTTCCGGGGTTAAGCTCACCGCGCTCCAGAACCCCGATACTATAGCCGATATAGATGATTCGGCAAATTTTACTTGTCTCCCCCCCAACCCCCACCCAATCCTCACCCCAACCAAATGCACTCCTCTACGCCCCTAAGTATGGTCATAGAAATAACGAAATATCATAAGGGTTAACTGGCGTGGATAGCCAAAACAGTTTGCGGTCGGGTACGATTGCGATTCCTGATTCACCGTGTATTTGTTTTTCCTGGAAGGACTTGTTTTGCAAAACAAGATTGTGGTGCACAATTAACGTCAAGCCGCATTGTATGATTGATGTAATAAAACGTAATGCGTCATATTGACGTTGACTTTACACCATACCCGTGTTCGTTAATTCGCTCTTTGGAAAAGAAACGAACGAGAAATGTCACAAAATAAAACAATAAATAAAACTTGCTTTTGATTGTACAGGAGTAACCGAAACACAATCGCACAGTTGGCGAAAATTGTACGTACTCTACGTACAAAGAGTAAAGACAACCTAATCCTTCATATATGGACTTCATTAAGGTGACGTGACCGGGCCTCGAACCAGCGAACTCGGGGTCACAAATCAAACCCTCCTGTCATCTAAACCATCCCTCCAACCCTCAGCAGCATTGCGTGTGTTATCAAAAAATAAATAAAAATTCAAGCATTTCGTAAATGCGTAGTCTTTACCGTACAAAAGCATTTATTTTCAGCTTTACGCGATTCCATAAGCATTACGCGAAAATGCTTTTTAAAACCTGGCTTCTATGAAGTAACGTCAGTAACCTATTTCTGCTTAGCCCGGACAAAAGAAAATGCCGGATACTTTATTTTTTTTTTTACTCGAATGCTGTCCGGAAATGAACCCCCCCCGATAAAAAAAAAAAAAAACAAAAAAAAAAAACAACTACAAAGTGTTGACATCAGTCCACTAATGGCTTCCTGCGGCGGAAGTCTAAAACCAGTAAACAACCTGAAAATAGCCAGGGATCAACGAAGGTGTTTTTTTCACTCGCTTTTTCTCTGTTGAGGAAAGGGCGAATTACGGCGGCGTCAGGTCTCCGCCTTTATCCACGCGCTAACGAACTGCCAGCTTATCTCCTGCAGTGGCCTTCTTTTTAAGCCTCCAAGCTTGTAACCCTTCTCGTTCTCTGCAGTTACAACAACATTGTGACTGCCAACAAATTAAAAAGGTAAATAAAGAAAAAATATCTTGACGTCCTTCTGGGCAGTAAGCTAAACTGGAAATGTCAAATTAATTCAGTTACTACCAGGCGGCGTGCTCGTCTATGAAAAATGTATTACATTAGAAAACTCGCACCACGCAATTCCTTGAACATCTTTTATTTTGCCATTGCCCAATTTTTTTTTGTTGTACCCAATTTCATGCTGGGGTGGCACTTACTTAACTGGAAAAGCAAATTATTACAGTGATTACATGTTCAAGAAAAGACGTGACCATTATACTATCCTATATTTCAGCTGGTAAACATTCTGCCAGTCCGATATTATGTACGTTTACAGAAGTTTAATTAATTTACGTATAATAAACGGTTCTCACTTCTCAACTCGCCAGGTTACTGATTACCAAACTAGGAACGAATCCTGTTTACACGTTGTACAACCTAAAGTTGCTAGGGAAAGACTACACAAATATAGTTATTATCTGGGTAGTAATTAGTTTTATAATTCCTTGCCCACTGAAATAAAAAATAAATAAAAACTAACGTTATGTTATCGTTAAGAAATATTTGTTTAAGTGGTTACTTAATCATCAAAACCCAACTTACGGGGTGTCCATTTTATCGCGCCCAACTTTAAAAATGCTCTCATTTAAATACTATCAGTATATTTAGCGTGCACTTTATCACATTTTGAAGACCAAAGGTTGGAAATTAATAGGACTGCAGCTTTTTAATGCCGCAGCTTTGGCATTGGCAAAGCATACAAAATAATGTAACAATATACAGTGCATGAACGCACAGCGCTCGTGAGATTGTTTCATGAGAAAAAGACTGTGAGAGTGCACGAAAAGCATTCTACACCAAGTTTAAACTGCCCAATGTCAACCTTGTACCCTCTTGTCGAACAATTCAGAGAATTATTGAAAAATCGGAAAGCGATGGCACTGTGCAAAATAAGCCCAGGAGAAAGAAAACTGTCGGGGCAGAGGAGAATATCGAAACAATGCAGGCAGCAATGCAGGTTTTACGCAATCTACACTAAGGAATTTTCTCAGCATCAGTAGTATTGTTACACCGAAATTTTTTGTTGTATAGGGTTGAGTTAGATTGCTTAGTACTAACAATGCTACACTTCGGTGTACAAACCTGTCTCGTAACTGATTCAGTGCTATTCGAGATTTCAGTCTGTAACAGTTCCAATGCAATTCGAGTTTGAAGATTTCAAAATTTTTCCCGTAACAGATTTCAATGCTGAGGCGAGCCTACCATGACGTTGTTGTGTGCAGATTAGTATTGGGAGTATGGAGTTGTTGTGCGCACGATAGCATGGGAATGGTTCAATGCTAGAAGATTATTGTGTACAGATGAGTATGGGAGTATGGAGTTGTTGTGTACATGTTAGTATGGGAAGCCTACGGGAGTTGTCCATCGTTTGCGTGCGAGCATCTTCATCTATGTTTTTTTTCTGAAAGAGAAAACCTCGGTGATTGTTTACAGGCTGAAAGAGAAAAACCCTATTTTATTGACGATAGTTCTGTCTTCATTCTGAAAGAGAAAGTTTTTGGTGGTTCATTTGGTCGATAGTTATATCTTGTTTTTTTATTATTACAATATTGTATATATTGACTAGTCTTCATCTGTACTTTTTTGTCCCTTGTTTGCTAAACCTGAGGGAGTTAGGGAAACCTTTTTTGGAGATAACCCTTTTAACGCGAGCACGAAAAGGACGTTAGCTCAGAGTTCCCAGGCTCCTAGTCGAACCACACTTTTCTCCGCTCTTCCTACGGGAGGGCCGTGTAGGATTGAGGAAGATGACAGTGTCCTTACGTGGCCCTTTGTTTTTTTTTTTTCATATTTTATTACGTTTCTTCCCTCACAAGTGTTTGCCAAAAAGGCAAAACCTGCGGAGTAGGGAAACCTCTTTTGGAGATAACCCTCTCAACGCGAACGCGCGCGCGCGCGAAAAGGACGTTGGCTCAGAGTTCCCAGGCTCCTAGTCGAACCACACTTTTCTCCGCTCTTCCTACGGGAGGACCGTGTAGGATTGAGGAAGATGACAGTGTCCTTACGTGGTTCTTTGTTTTTTTTTTCATATTTTATTACGAACTGTGTAATGTTGGAGTTTTATATCCTCCAACAAAAAACATGCAGCTGGAGTAAGGCCCCAGAACTAGGACAAAAAGCTGGAGTGAGGCTCCAGAACTATAAGTCATTACACAATATTA
>JAHWFP010138237.1:0-11693 GCA_023313725.1 Lithobius niger | reverse complement strand
CAATTTGGCGATTATCAAATGGTATTCTCAAGCCTAGTTAAAATATACAGAGTGTCTACAAATTATTCACCCCATAAATAAATTAAATAAAAAAAAACGAAAACAGGTATTGAAAAACTACAAAGTGCCAATTGTTTATTAACTCGAAAAATTACAAAATAATTTCAGAAATCGAAACTGAAACCCCAAAATGGCGGACTTCAATATTGAACAGCCCAAAATGGAGACCTTCAATATGGAAAACCCCAAAATGGTGGGTAGGAAGTGACGTCATTCAAAATGGCGGGCCGGAAGTGACTTCAAGATGGTCTTCATCCAAGATGGCGGTACTTATGGTTTACATGGGGGCAGCCATCTTGCGCGTCTGTCCCCCGAGTTCACCAAAAGGCGTTTTCCTACTACTTACTGCTGCTTTTTGCTGGCCTTTTCATACTTTAGCTTTTTTTTTTCAAGTATAATCCTAAGCTACGTATCATATTTATTTTAATAGGCCTTCGTTTACTCCAGCATTTATTTCAAAAGAGCATTTTATTTTTAAAAAATTTACAAAATTTCTGCTGATGATGGCCACATAATAAACCTCCACATGCGCCCTTGTTGTTGCTTGGAGAATATCCAGTATAGAAAATCGAATTCTCCCCAAACATTTTTAAGCATATCTACTGATACCGTATTTATTACCCAGGTTTTTCTTGTGGGTATTTATAAAGGAAATAGCGTACGCAAGAAAGGCAACTTGTGTGCAGGAATTACGGGACAAGCTCGCCCAAGCAATAAAAACGATATCAGTAGACATGCTTAAAAACGTTTGGGGTGAAAACGATTTTCGACTGGATATTTCCAAGCAACAAAAAGGGCGCATGTGGAAGTTTATTATGAGGCCATTATCAGCAGAAATTTTGTAAAAAAACAAAAAACTTTGAGTTAATAAACATTTGGCACTTTACAGTTTTTCAATATCCGTTTTCGTTTTTTCTTTAATTTAATTTCTTTGTGGGGTGAATAATTTGCGGACGCCCTGTAGATTTGTTTTTCTCAATGACACGTTGCCATTCCGCAAGTATACATGATGTTTTTTTTAGAATACAATTAGTGATTATAAAAAAATCATGCATATTAAAGTAAGCTATTGTGGTATATTATTACTGGTAATTCTTTATAATCCATTGGTTAATACGTAACTCACTTTTACAACTCACTTTTAGCCTACAATTGTGATGGCTCTTTTATATTATATAATAGAGGTCGCTGTGGCAGTGGGTGAGAGAGGTGTGCGCCTCAACATTTTCGTTGGTACAAGTGATAAGTACCTGCGACAGCATTGTGAATCTTTTAAAACGTTTGAGCATTGTTAACAACTATCGTATTGATGATTAAGGCTCGTTAAACCCTTTAAGCCCTTTATTGATGATTGTTTGGCTTGCAATTAAATGCTTTATTATTCATTTTTTAATGTACGGCGTACACTTTGCACAGCATTTGCCACAAACAATGTAAGAATTATTGGCGACGGTAGCTGAAACAGTGGTTGTTATATGTCCTGTTTTATTTTTGGTCGGCGGCGAGAGTGTGGGCTGTGAAAAAAGACTACAAAGAACTAAACAGAAAATAAATGCTGGAGTAAACGAAGGCCATTAAAATAAATATGATACGTAGCTTAGGATTATACTTGAAAAAAAAAGCTAAAATAAGAAAAAGGCCAGCAAAAAGCAGCAGTACGTCACACCAAAAGGCAAAGCGCGCAACTTAGCCGAGTGAGTGTTGCACCTAGATTTTTGGGAGCACTAACAAAAAATGTTTTAATAACACTACAACAAAAACTAAATATAGGTTTGAAATGAAGATCTGATTGCTCCGCCTACAATAGGCCCAAAGCCTGTTTCCTAGTATAAAAAAATTGGAAACGTGATATTATGGGTCATTTACACAACATCTTACAACAACAATCAAATTTTCCCACCCTACAGCGGTGGAAGCTAAAGCTTAGCTTTCAATGAGTGCTGCAGTCAAACAGGATACACCACAAAATAAACCAGAGGGGGAGGGGGGGGGAATAATCAATACACCTCACCCAAGACAAAACTAAACAAACAAAACGCTAAGGCAAATAAAACTCTAACGAAGGAACCCATCAAATAAAAAAGAAAGGCAAACAAATGTGGAATGAGAGAAGAGGAAGAATTTCTAAAAGGTCAAAAGTTCCCAAAAATTCAAAACAAATAATACCTCAAACAAAAACAGCAACAACAATTAAATTCTCATATGCTTAGGTTTTTCTACTGTTCTTTATTAAGTAATAAAAATTGCCTTCTGCCGCAGGAAGCGGACGCAATGCCACAATACATTCCTCTTTGCTTGCAGCATACGATCGAAAATAATATTATTTGGCCTGAAGCCGGAATTCCGAGCAGGATTTCACGAACTCAACAGAACTATTGTGTGCGCGGCGTATCTTGAGTCCTGGAAGCATTTTATGAGCGGCTACGCCTTCTTGGAGGGGGCGGCTTTAATCGACGGCCGCCATTGTGTTTGTAACCATCTTGGATATCAACAAGGCACTTTGCTGCCAAAAACGTACAATCGATTATCTGTGTTCGTTCTGCGGCGAACTCAAGATAGGCCGTGCACACAATAAGCTTAATACTGTCAGACTGTCAAATCAACCAACGTTTGGCTTTACTTAGGCATTGTTTCACATCCGGTGACCCTCACACTTTTATCAAGGCTTACAAGTGTACAGTACGTCAAGCCTATCATGGAATATGCGAGCCAGGTGTGGTCCCCAGATTTGGTTAAATATATTATTAATAGTGAAGGGGTTCAGAGACGTTTTACCAAATTCTTAAGAGGTTACAAAGAACTCTTTATCAAGACAGACTCCTGCATGCCAAACTGGATTCGGTAGAGCTACGCCATATTAAGGCTGATTTAATCTTAACGGTTTTTAAAATCATTCATAACAAATTTAATTTCACCTTAACTAACATACTTCTTCACGCTTCGTGGAAAATCTATAACAAGATGCCAAAACTTTGGGTTGTTAGTTGTAGGAGCTAGATTAAGGTTTACTATATTAATCGGGTGGTGGTAGCTCGGAGTAGCTAGCTCGCTAATTTCGTTAATGCCACCTCTGTGACTGTGTTCCGATACAGAATAAACAGACTGGAACGTTCTAAATATTTACAATGCTTTTAACAACTGTCTTTTTACCTTCAGGCCAGGAATCAGTGTAGCATAGCCCATCATAATAGTAACAGTCCGGTTCAACACAAACACGTTATAGCACGATTTCTGCTTAAGTGGAAAGAGTAATATTTTGACTTTAGTAAGTTTTAGATGTGGCCGTAGGTTCAAGTAATTTAAGCCAGGGAAGGGGGACAAAGGAAAGCAAAGTAATAATTAGCTTTTTTTTTAAATGACGATTTTTTAAAATTACAATATCTCTAGAAGCCAGCTACGGCAGTAATGTCCTGTAAAACGCTGTTAACCTTCAGGGCTCAGCTTTGAGTCCCCGTCCCATCCGAAATTTTGTGTGTGGTTGCATTACTGGATTCAGCCCATGGAAAAACCCCTTAGAGCTAGACGGGGTCAACCGAAACCTTCCTTGTCGTCTGCTAGTTCAGATAATGTTATAGTGGTTGGGAGAAGATAGTTTGTAGCAGCAATTTTGGCTCTGCTATTGCTACTTTAAATCGAGACTGTTGGCAGGTTCCTTTATCTGTAGGATGCCCCTTTCTTTTTAAGGTGGTTTGAAATCACCTCTTTTTTGTAGGCTGTCTGAGAAATGTAGCTAGGAACTGAAACATGGTGGCAGCACCAAATTGAAAACTACGCCTGAGGATGATGCATCACAATAAAGAGTCAAAGAATCAGCTAGCTCATTCAGCTACGTCACGTAATCAAAGCTAGGACTACGAGAGGAGTGATTATGAATCACTTGTTTCCTGTACCTTAAAAAACATACGTACGGATTTGGGTACTTCATTGCAAAATAACTTACCATTCTAAACAAAAATGAATCAAGTATTTTTGAAGTCTACGGGAATTGCAGTAATAATACTAAAATAATAATAATAATAATAATAATAATAATAATAATAATCTTTATTACAATTACAATACAGGGATGCATCGTAATCCTCGAAACTATCATTGATAGTTTGTATGAGTTTCAAATACTATCTTTTTCAACGAACATTCATACATATTCAACACTTCACCATTGGTGATACATGATAGAAATATTTTCATTAAACATTATATTAAACAAAAACAATCTTATTAACTTTTATATATACATTATTTATCTGAAATACCCAAATACAAAACAATGCGGAAAAAAGAATAATAATAATAATAATAATAATAATGTTTATTTTTCAATTACAATAGCAATGCAATTCTCGAAGTTACAAAAATAACTTGTATGAGTTTACAATGAAATAGTTATTGGTAATTAGATTATTATGCATTACAAGAAGCTCAGCTGTAATGTTGTGTAATAGATTTATAGATTACAATTTTTTGGTATTATTTTTTTAGGTATTTAATGGTATTTCTGCAATTATTTTATGTGAACAATACAGTAAACAATATAGTAATAATAGAATCATTTTTTGCATTATTTCATTATTAACCTTTCAATCAATGGTTTTTTTAGTTCTTTTATACTCTGATAGTTCATCAAATTTCTATCTAATTTATTGAAAATGTGTGGTATGTACCACTGTTTGTTTCTTTTACCATATTCGTTACTTATTCTTGGTGTTGTAAAAATTTGTTTATTTTTTCGTAAATATCTGGAGTTATGCATGTTATGTTGTTTGTAAGCATTAGAATAATAGTTCTTTGTAATTACGGTGTAGTTTCTCAATTCTATTAATTTTAAAATTCTGTTTTCTTTATATATATCACTAGTAGACTTTTTTTTTATTTCATTTCCAAATAATATTTTGACTATTTTATTTTGCAATTTTTGTACTCTTTCTATTAGATAATCCGCTGTGAACCCATAAAGTTCGAGTCCTAACATAGAATAATAATAGAATAATAGAATAATAATAATAATAATAATACTGTCCTGGCAAGAATTTGCATTATCTATCACTGGGCATGATTGCTGATCGGTTGATCATAGCTCAAAAGATTCAGAACTTATCTTAGCTGCCTAAAGAAGCTGGGCTGATCAGTACCTGGAAAGAGGATCTTGGCGTAGTCCCTGCCAGGTGGGGTAGGATGAGAGTGCCACATAGATCTCAGATAGTGATCTATGACAGTCGACCCTACTACGGTTGGTTATTTTCAAGTTCAGATCCCATAATTTCCCTTCTCTTACTAAAAGACTTTTTTTTCTCATTCAGAACGTCGAATAATTGTGGAATTAGGCCGATTTAAAGTTTTAACTTGCACTGGAGGACTTATCTCCAAGAAATTAAAGAAAGAAAGATAAATTAAAAGGGTGCACTCACTACGTATATACTGGTATATACCGACAAACCGAGTCCAAACGTACCGATAACATCCCATACATCTAACTTCAGGGTTTTACACGAATAAAAACAACATTCGAAGAAGCCAGCCCGAACCACCACCATTGTTGAGAAGAACATGATGAATGAAACTAAAAACGGCTGGCGGACGCTACGGAACGGACATCACACTTTCGAATGCCACGACCGACAACACAGTACAGCAGCGCCGCCTTTGATTAATGGCAGCTTTCTTGCGGCCGAATCGCGCGTTTTACTCAACTGGGGGCACATCTTTTGGCTCGGAGTCACACACAATATGCCCAAACACTTGCCATTGTGCGCCACTGCCTCTAAGAGTGACGGTTTTCGCGGCCAAGGCAGCAAACTATATATTTTTTTTTAATGTTTTCTTTTTCTTTATTTTCAACGGTTTGAAAGACGGCGGAGAAGCTGTGAAGAAAAGAAAGAAAGCGCGAAGTTTTCCCTCCCATTTCTTCGCCTTGCAAAACTCTCAGTTTTCTTCCCTCCTTTCTTCTTTTATTTCTTTTATTTACTCTTATGCCTTCCTTCCACTTCTATGCCCATCATTCATCTTCAGCTAGAGTTAATTTTCTCCCCGCCTGCACTTTCATTACAACTCCAAGCCCACAAGAAAGCAAACGGGGGCAACATTACAAATCAAAAGTTGTGCAACCCCCAACCAACCAAACCCGAGACCTGTTCAACATCAGAGCTAGCCATGTTTCATTTGCAACACCACAACCCTACCTTCCAATCTCCTTTCCTTAGCAACCTTTAACAAAACAACACGGTAGAATAATGACAAAAGAAATTGTACAAATAACAGGAGGGAAAAAATAAAAAAGATGTTAACATATAAACGAAACTAAGAATGAAGGAAAAACACACACAATTCGTCTATGTAAATGACACGAACGTCCACTAAGTCACTCAGCAAAACAATAAGCAACCTAAAGGCGAAGTATTCAACTCGCAACCAAAATCGTGCGGGAGTCACACGTCTTAACCTAATCACCAGGGCTGGGTCAAGAAATTACTTAAGTGGGTGCAGGTTATGGTTTTACTGGGGCGAGGGGTAATTGTCATCTGGAAAATCGCAAAATTGAAAGAACGTATACAGCATAACAGTATAATGGAAAATCATCTAACACGAAATTCGTATAATGGAAAATCGTCCAATGTATCTGCTGCGCTTGCTAGGGCTATAAAACATCAGAAATCGCAGGTATATCATTGTTCAATAAGAAGTTTATCGATTATCCATTATGCGATATTCCGTTCAGATGATTTTTCATTATACAATATTCCGTTTATGATTTTCCAGATTTGTTATTTAGGCAAATATTAGATAATTATTCCATTAGACGATTTTCCAGTTAGACTTTCGTCTGACGCACCGTTTTACTCCCCCCTATCTTCACTCCTCTACGACAGACATGGGTTTGAGGTTCCGCGGTACGAGCGCACGTGTGCACAAACATATTATGCCTGAGCGCACGCTACAGAATAATTCGTACATCGAGCGCACATCTGGCAGTGCATTTCTGCCTGCTTCATGACTTTAAATTAATTATTAAAACATTAGCAACTTTGCTAGCTTTCTAACTTAATAGGTTGACATCTTCAAATGTTGGAATCTTTGCTAATTACCCAACTTAAAATTAGAGTCCGGCCACTGAAAGAATGACTCGGCGTTCGTCGAATATCACCCGTGTTTGCCAGTACGATAGGTGCACCTTGCCGACAGCGAGTTCAATCGAGCCCAGACATGGCACCGGCGTCGAATTCGGCTTCGTTAGGGAAGCGCGGTAAAACAGTTATGTTCAGGAGATAGTTTAAAACGTCGTAAAGTATTTCAAATCTAGGGTGAGTGAATGTGGAGAGTTTAGAACAAACACACAAGCCAGAATGTGTGCAATGGCTGCTACTGTGTCGTAAGGTTTCCTATACGGCTCCTGCAAGGTGCGTAGTCCTATAAGCTTTTCCGGGCAAGTTATGTACAGACGCCGGGGAAAAAAACGGCCGCGTCTATCACCCATTTTGCAGCCCAGTTTTTTGGACACGTCAATAATAAGACGTATTATTGTACACATACATGAAAGCAGTGATTTGGGAGTAGGGACCGCAGCCTAGTTTGCCATTTTTTTATGGTTGTAATCGGTGTTAGCAGCAATTAACGTAAGCGGCGGCGCCAAATTGGTACGGCGGTGAGAGGGAAAACGATGCGCTGATGCTTTGTTTCGTGCTAGGATTCAAAACGTTTGTCAACAGAACAAATCCATGAAAGAAGATTAGTGCAACACTAAAGGCTTAACGTCTGGATACGGGAAATCTTACGAAATGATCGGGAGTGGACAAAAGACGATGTTGATTTGCAACTACACTTTGTACCGGTTACGTGTGTAAATAAACGAGCGGTCGCATTGAAATACATGCTTATCTGACAACTAACACTCAATGTTTTACTGTGACACGCTTTTTTTTCTCATTATTCCAGGATTTACACACGCTTCAAGGTCACACGTGTGAATTTATTGTAAACTATTTTCGCATCACCAAACAGTCGAAATCACGAGACTGCTATCGATTTAAGAGTTACCGTACGTAGTCCAACAGTTTTTCGTGTTTTTTTTTAAAAACGTGGAACTAAAGTCGTATTTATTCTTAATTCGTCTTATGTTACTTAATTTTTTTGAATTAAATAAATTATTAAATAAATTAAAAGTATTTAATTCAATATTTCACAATTATTTTGTTTGTTTGGCTTTTGGGCAGTTGAATTTGGATGGCTTGCCTGCGTTACTTGTTGTTGCCTAGCAACCACAAGGGGAGGATGATCGATGCGTGAAGAGCGACGTTGAAGTACAAACCTTGGTTTTAAATCGGTTTTACTGTAAAAATACTTCTACTGGAGCCAACATTTTCTCACTTCACTATGTTATGAGAGGAACCATAAATTATCTTTCTTCATTGCTGAAATTACCTTATGTGTAACAACGTCTAGAAACGAGACCGTGTCACATTATTCCCATTGAATTCAAAGCACGGGCCAGCTCGATTCGATCGTATCCGCAGCTGTCTCGCGCGACAGGAACTCCCTGGACCAAGCTCGTAATATAGCGCTGCCAAACCATACGAAATATACTGTGCCTTGGTAATGGGTAATGGGTAATGAAAGGCCAACAGTGCACCTTGCACGCACCTCAAACAGGCGAGCGAGGCCACGACTTAAACAATCGATGATAACATCAAGTCATTCTCTTAGTGGCCCGATTATAATGCCGTCTTACAATTTTGTAACTTTCTTTTTTTTAAACTTAAAGTGGCACTATCACCAATTGAGAGTTTACAGAATGTGGCAAAGTACCATCTCGCACTCGATTGCATCAAGCGAAGTAATGCACAATGCCTTTTCTTTTAAAGAAACAAACAAGCCACGAATTACTGAGTGAAAATGTGGTACCTCCTCGTGCACTTGGGAGCAACTTGTAAAGGCTAACAATATCACTGCCACTAGATGGTGCCAGGCTAGCCTAGAGACATGCAAACGTTTCTTGTACAGACATCTGAAATGGTTGCCATTTTACATTTGCGTGAATTTAGCAACTATGATATCTTAACCATCATGAGTATTCATACGGCATATATTCTAGCTGATAGATATATCGTTTTATGGGACCATAACGATACCAATCTAAAATTAGATCGCATCTTAAACTAATGGTTCCTAAATTCTCACAGCAGAAATCCACCCCATTAAGATGGATTTATGTTTGATAGGAGGCTGATAAACCAAAACAAATCAATTTAAGATGCACCGAACAAATTTTAAGATGCTTAATTTTTGCAGTGTACACAATCAGAAGTGGGGGAGGGGCACTATAAACATCGTACCGCACCACCAATCATAACTGTCGGAATATACAAAGAATGAAAATCGATGTATGAGCTCGAATGGTTTATTCCAACTATGCACACAATGCACGTGTGACCACGACACAGCGCATTTATTTTATTCTATTCTGTATAAAGTGAAGGTGGGAAACACATACCGAAGTGGTAAAAAAATTATGACCAATGACGTAAAAGCTCACAAGAAAGTCGCCACAAAGACCACTATACTATTCTACAAATACAGCGCGATGATTCCATGAATACTGATTGAATACCAAATACGGGTAAAACACTTGTTGAATTATCTGGTAATGAGAGTGTAGAAAAAAATTGAATGGTAAAAGGGGTTTCTGAAAATCACTTACATTTTTCTCGTTTCTTTTAAGGTTTAATTTTTTGTGAAGCATAAAAACACTGCAAACTGCATCGATCACCACTAAAATGAAATAAACCAGTAATTCACTCCTTGGTACTCCGAGGAATTTTTTTGTCAAAACCTTCCACTGGAATGGTTAACTGCATTCTAATTAGCACCCGTTATGGTTTAACGCATCAAACGTGGATCATGAATTCCCATTGCAACTTAATACTACCCCTCCCCTACCGATTCCAAAATAAAAAAAATAAATTCCGAAGAATTTAAAAACATTACCACTTAAGTTGTTGTCTACAAGGACAGGAGATTGTTACTATTGTTTGGTTTATATCGTTATTTTTTTTTTGTAATTCAGTCCAGTCGTTATAAAACGTTTATTTATCCTTTCTGCAGCTTTGCTGATTGATAGACATTTTTTCCCCCTTCCCAAATTCATCTTGAAATAACTTAGAGATTCATAAGGGTAGAAAAGGGAAAAGAAGGCGGTCAATCTTCGGAAACTGCCAGGCGGCAATACAATAGAATGCACATATCTTGAGTCAGGGAAGTTTTGCTTTCCACTCGAGTTCGCTCCCGACGTTAGCTACTTCAGTTTCGTTGGTCATTATATCCATTCACTGTTGATGGCAATGCAATTGGTTGTGAATTTATAAATGACCAGTAAAGCACCCTCATGCACCTTCTGATCGAAGAGAATCGTGGTCCTGTTCAGCAGTTGACTTTTTTTCATACACCAGTTGTGATAAGGCCAAGAAAGTAGTACCTTTAACCGCCAGCTTAAAAACAGATGGCCACCCATTTTATACTGGTGGGATACAACAATAAACAGGAAAGAAAGCCAAATGGACTCGATTAATGATAAATTAATACTTATGCTAACCAATTTCCGTTGCCTTTTGGCCTTAAATGTCAGACTGCTTGAGCGGGAATTAAACACTCAACCGTTAAGACCAAACGCCGAAGCTCTACCGCTTAGCTATACTGACACAGACAGTTTTTATTAAAAAGATGAAAGGCCATAGGCAGCATCTACCACGCACACATAAACATAAAAGGAAACACTTTCTAATCACCACTGAAGTGAACACTTGCTGCTTTGCCTTCACGCCAGCGAACCGAAAGGAACACGCAAATAAACAAATCAAGTATAAACAGAAGGGAAAACCAAACGGGCTTGATGAGCAATCCCAATCTGAAGGGTTGGCCGATATATATCATCTGATATATCGTACACGGTAATCACCGTGTATATACAGGGTGATTCATAAAGTACAGAAAAATAGGCCTAAGTTGTAGGTCTATAAACTGTAGGCCTATACTACAGGGGTGCCTAATTTCATTAGCACAAGTAACAAAAACCTACCGCAATGTATTGTTGAGATCTGTCAAACAATTACACCGGATAAAATTGAGGGAGTTTTACGAAATCTTGATCAAAGGCTTCGCCATTGCATTGCAGCACAAATCGGACACTTCGAAAATGTAGCGTTGAATTAAGGTGGATGTGGCTTACTTTTATTCCCAACCAAGCAATATCTAATGTTTATTTCCGACATCAGAGTAATGTCGGCGTTCAATTTGGCAGTTACGTTGCGTATTAGGCTAGCTTAAGCAAGCGACATTGCACTACTACAGATGCACTACGGTTAAAAATATCAACGCATTTCAAACCTTTTTAGTTACGTGTTCATACCCTGAGCTCGGGATATTCATTAGGTTTAACGAAATTGTTCTGAGATTTGCAAGGTTTTCGGTTTGGCAATCCAAATACACTGCAATACATGAATACAATTGAAAATATCACCACATTTTATAACGTTTTTGTTACGGGTTTCATACCCCGAGTTCAGGAAATTCATTAAATTTGACTAAATTGTTTAGAGGTTTGCAAGGTTTTCGGTTTGGCAATCCAAATGTACTGCAATACATGA
>JAHWFP010138232.1:0-30571 GCA_023313725.1 Lithobius niger | reverse complement strand
ACCAGAACTTTATTCTATGTCTGTGGTTGAAACCAGAACTTTATTCTGTGTTCGAGGTTCACAGAAATCATTTCTTACCAAAGTCTGTGTAGCTGAAGGAAGCCATTACTTCTTTCAGTGTCTGGTGTGACTCAGGGAGGCTATAATCGTTTTCCAATGCTCGTGTGGTTTTTGGAAACCGTTTTCAAAGTCTGTTTGTTGCTCTCGCAGGTGCCGATGATGTCTGTTTAGCTTTTTGGTGTAGCTGTTATTTCAAGATCTACAGTTACCTCTCACAGGAGTTATCAGTTGGTGGTTTGGCTCAAGGTAGCGATCAATTTCTCTTTCATTTTCATCTAGTTCTGCGGGTGTAGCAAAATCGGTTCCTGGCGTATCATTTTTTTCCCGTGTTCATTTGCATTCAAACAATTTCTGCATTCATTTCTTCATTCGTAAAGACGTAGCTGTAAGAACCTAACTTCTGCACAGGAGGGGTTACTGTTAACAAAAGTCGTCCGTGGTTGCAGTTCCTGTTTGCTTCAGATGCAGTATTCAAAGGCGTCTTTGGGCGCAGTTCTTGGGATCTACGGATGCAGTATTCAAATCATGATTGCTGCAATCTGATCCACGGGCGTCCTGTAGAGACCTTTTCAACAAAGATTTATATGGTTAGAGTTAAAAAAAAACTTGCATGTGTTTTATCAGCTTAGCAAGTTGGAATTGCAGCTTCCTGTGGGTCGTGGAGTACGTTGCGAATCTTGTGTTCATGTCAAGGTTTATGGGTCTGATGTCCTTGTATGTTAAACTTCGTTTCCTTTCTGCTTTTGAAACCAGGATGTTGAGTGTCATGACGGCTTTTTCACTTCTGCTGGTAAATTATATTACGTCTGTTTATAGAGGTCGTTTATGTTATTGTTGCCAAGCAACAGGACCCAGATTTACAAATCTTAGTATAGAAGAAATCTGCACTCAATGTAAACTCAGTTAGCTTCCGGATCGGCTGTTGGGGTGGTCCTTTTCACCTGTAGGTCCTAAGGTGTCTTCACGCTTCTTGAATCTTCAAGTCCCTTAGGTTAGGGTAGTTCTGCTCAATAGCCCCAAACTAGGCATAGTACTTGTAGCTTCTAATACTTGGGGTATTCGTTTTAGCTAAGCCTTCAGTTAAGCCTAATCTTTATCGTCAATGCTTTATAAAACCTAAAGTTCTCAACTCTCAAACTTGTCCAGCACTAAAGTTCCTGCTTCAATTGCCATCAAGGGGGACATTTCCAGAACAGGTGCCGGGCTTAAGTTAAAAAATGAGCACAGAGGCACCTTGCCGCAAGGAGGCGACAAGAGTTTAAAAAACAAACAGTAAAGATTGGCATGCACAAGCTTGGATAGGAGCACATTGTTGTGAGAGCACAGGTGGCCAAGTGGTTGGCCAGTGGAATCTCTGAATGAGCAGCTCATACTTTCCCCCCAAAAGGGCGGAGAACTAAATGGGCTGCTGAACTAAATGCTAAACATTGACTAAACATTATTGGCGGAGCGAGCGAGCGAAGCGTAGCCTATAACGGACACCAAATTGCAAATGTTGGTTGGTTGGTCTGTTGGTCTGTTGGTTGCACATTTTTAGTCTGGGTGGAGCCCAAACGAAAGATCGGATTGGAATGAAATTTGGTACAACGCTTGATACCCCAAACAGTATTGCTGAGCCAAAATTTGACGTAAATCGAACAATTATTACGGGAGAAATAACAAATTTTCGAATTTATTTCTAACACTCACCATTGTAAATTTGGAATCGTGAATAGTTAAGGAATTTCGACGAAGCATACACTGTGCTGTTGGCAATCAAGTGAACTTTAAAAAAAAAGCCAAAATAAATCATCGTAGCTTCCTTACAGCTAACAATCTTTTTTTGACATAACTCAACGAAATAATAACATTTGATCATAACACTTTAACCACTAGAGGAAGACAAGCAAATGGGAAACAAACCAGAAGGATTTGTTAACGACTCACATTCGTTTCATGTAAAAAAGAATGCTTGCAGGAATTCAGCCAACATGGCAACAAAGTGGCGTTGACGCTATCAACGGGAATCTCAAATTTGAAACATCAAATCGCCGCTGCAGGAGGAAACCGTTCATATAATACGACAGACACAGCAGACTACGTATTTATATCACAACACAGAACAATAATTTGGCTTCGTATTGTAATTTCAAGATTTCTAGATTGCTATGGAAACTACACTCTCCATCCCATGTTGCCAGAATAAATAGGCTTAACATCGAACCAATAGGCCTAATTTCTCTACTGTTGTCGCTTACGAAACTAAAACGGGACTAACAATTTGGCTTAAAATTAGGATTTAGAATTATTTTAATTCTATGTTCACAGCCAAGCTAACACCGGCTGATCAACAATTGTAATAATTCCAACTGAAAAAAAAAATTAGCGTTTGGCGTTGCAGTACGTGCCAAAGGTGTGCGCTTCAACATTGTCGTAGAAGGCAGCGTAGAGAGCCGCGGATGTTACGAATCTTTTGATTGATGTGAAGTACTATCGTTACTGGTGATTGTTTAGTTTGCAATTAAATGTTTTATTGTTAATATTTTAAATTTAGGAAAGATACTCTGCAATAAATATAAACAATGTAAGCATTATTGACGGTGGCACGTTCTTTGCCAGCTTAACCACGGCGGCTAACGTTGTATTTTACAATGGCGGCGACGGCGCAACGAGGCTGCAAATAACGAAACGGATACTAAATATGGATGCAAACGAAAGTATCTTGAAATTAATATGAAACGTAGCCTAGCTAAAATGTAAAAAACACCAGCATAAAGCTTCAGCTCAACTGTAGCCGAATGAATATTGCCCCGAGCTTTTTAAGGACCATTAGCAAACATTGCACAGCCATTATAATGAGAGGAAATACAAATTTAAAATAAATTTTTCTTTGCTCCGCCTACAATAGGCCCAAAGCCTGTTTCCTAGTATTAAAGATGGGATGCCATGCAATAGGATTAACCAGGTTCTCGTAGCACTTGGCTTCACACATATTTCATCATTTTGGACGTAAAGCAGAAGATTTGCACAAAGTGTCAGATGTGCAAGGCCCAAAACAAGAAACCAGGGGGCTTCTTGGAAAATGCAACATTTTCCAAGATGGCGGCATATATCGTGGGTCGTTTGTCAACAACAAGCTAAATTCCTAGGAGTGGCGTGAATAACACCAACTGTGAATAACGCCAACCCTCAAAGAGTTGGCGGTGTTACCGGTTGGCTTTATTACTGGTTGGTGTTATTACGGGTTGATGTCGTGACTGGTTGGCTTTAAACCCCGTCGGACCAATATGGGTTAGCATTATTACAGTTGGCGTTGTTGCAGGTTTGCGTTGTTACAGATTGGCATTGTCACAGGTTGGCGTTGTGGCAGGTTGACATTGCTACTGGTTGGTTTTATTCCCATTCATGGAGAGGAAATAGCACCAACTGTTGTTATTATTATGGGTTGGCTTTATTACTTACTACTCTTAAATCCCAGGGATGGTCAAGATCACGGACCGAAGGATACAGGGCTACAGGCGTGACTGGATAAATGCTTAATGGGTAAAGTTGTTGTTGTTTCAGGTCGGTGTTACTGCCGACGTAGTTTATGAGGGTTGGCTTTAATACAAATTGGCGTTATTTCGGTTTGGTGTTATTGGTGTTGTGAGGGGTCAGCATTATTACCGACCTGGTTTCTGAGGGTTGACTTTAAAATGAGCCCAGAGGCACCTTGCTTCAATGTGTTGGTGTTATTGGCGTTATTTCGGGTTGGTGTTATTACGAGTTGGCAGTGCCGTAGCTGAGAATTCTGGGGCCCCCCCTGCAAGAAAAAATCTTGGGCCTCTTACGTAATTGTGGGGTGAATCCAGAAATTTTCCTTACGGTATCGGTACCAGCAATTTGTTGCAGGCAAAAATTATTTAAACATTTTTACTCGGCATTTTTAGTTTTGTTTTTTTGCCGTGAGAGAGGAGGGAAACGTAAACGTAATTTTTTTTTTGCTTAGCCTTACCATCTCAAATTTAAAGTATGGCAAGGCTCCTACACATTTTAAATCACAGGAATAATGCATGAATTGGAAATTAACAAAAAATTAACAAAGTTAACAAAAAAAAAATCAGAGGCACTCCACAACTGCACGGTTTAGTTAGTCGACCACCCACGTGTAGCGTTTCGACAGAAATGAGAAACCTCCATTAGGTCGAAATATTCTGACACGATTGGCTCAAATGTTGTTAATCATTATTTCAACTCTAACAATAGTTTTAAGTTATTTTCTTTTCATGGTGCCAGCTGTGGTTCGTAGGAACTAGAGACACGAACTGTTTTTTTTTTTTAAGATTTGCTGGCCCGTTCATGAAGACATTTAGTGATGACTTGTAAGAGGAATCAGCTGGCGCTGCAGTCAGCTTGGCTGGCCAGCATAAGAGAGTCAATCGCTTCATATTGTTGGGAAGAAAACGGGGATGGGCCATTTTATTTTTACTGCATACTACTAAAAATTACTGATGGCAAGTGAATGAATACATGCAGGTTTTGAATTGGTCAAACTGTCTATTCGGTTCGAGCTAACAGCTTGTGTGCCTAATCCTTTGGAAAATTCTGTAATAAAAGGGAAGTTTTTCTTCTGCAAGGTCGGAAATCTGGGGCCCTCTTTTGGCGCCCCCCCCCCCCCCCCCGCCTTGCGAGGGATACGGGGGCTACACCTACGGCCCTGCGAGTTGGTACTATGACAGGTTGGTTTTATTCCCAATTAGCGAGGAGTTAGCGTTAAGACACGGTATTCAGGGGGGGCGGTTGGTATTATTCACAGTTGGCGCTATTCACTGTGATTTTTATACAGTTGGCGTTATTCACAGTCTGTGTTGTTCACCCTTCCCATTCCTAGACATGCCATCATCTTCAATGGGTTCCAGTAGCCTTCCTTCCTCCTCCTCCCTTCCTACTCTCCCCCCGAAATTTGATCCTGGGACTACTATCTACTAATTGTGGTCTCAAACCCTAGCTGTTCTGAAAATGCTCCTCCTAAAATTTCATGCTTGTTCTGCCTCAATGCGATAATGAATTCACCTGGTTTTTATAAGCATTCAAAAAATTCTGTTTTTTGGTTGCTAATGAGGTAACCGGCAGTTAATTCCATGATGCGAGTACATGTGTTACGAATGCAAAAGCAAATTTCATACAATCAAGTGCAACTGTGGCAGTGCGTACCTCGGGTGGCGCACAATCAGAATACTGTGGGAGGGGTAGGGCCCATACTTCGTTCGAGAAAATCCTACTACAGTCCATACAACAGTAGTGGGTTTGGCCAAATACTGAATTGCACCACATACAATAAGGCCCATATTTGATCATTAGGCCTGAAATTTAAGCAGTTAGGGTTATAATTTGCATAAGTGAAAATTGTCGTCTCCGGCAGGACACATGCTGCACCATTTCACACTACTAAATTTAACCTGGCCTGGGTGCACGCTCACAATTAACACTACTTATTTCTTCACGGGCCCGGTGTGGATGGCCACTTGTTTCTGGGCCAGCGAATATATGCAGTGCAGCTTTGGGAGGACTGTACCCTCGTACCTACTTGTGACAGGATGATTCTATTCTTTTACACTGGAATGGTAAGCAGAGTCGCTTATGATCATGGCTGAGAATTTTAGCGTGAAATTGGAATAGGCCATTGTAGGTGGCCTCTGGCTTCGGCTTGTGTCAGTGCGTTCTCGGTACTTGAGAATTTTATAGTGTGAAATAGGCACCTATGTTACACGCTTTAATTTAAGATGCCTGAACTGGTATCTCTGAAAATCTGGAGAAAAGAAGCGGAGGTGCTCTTGGATCAGTCTCAGATGGTACTGCTGGAGTGTGTGCCCTTTCCATGGTGTTGTGGAGCATGACGGTGCATCACACCTCGTGAAGAACTGGTATAAGCTGTACATTTCAACATGAAACGCCACAGAAATGTATTTTGGTGAATTTTTATGCGTTTCGTGACATCCTGAAGGACCGTCTTCATCGTGCTGGAAGAAGCGGCGAGGAGGAGTGGTTGGTGTGCCTTTCGAGGACCGACTGAAAGGGGTGTTGAAATCTCCAAAAATATGTGGCATTTAAAAATAACATCAACCTGCAGAAAAAAAATCATATGGTTTTAAATGTTAGAAATTTTAAAAAATCCAATATTTTCCTGAATTTACTTCTTTTTCCTGGAATATTTACTTCGTCACACCAATAATTTATAGGGTTGGGGAAGAAAATTTGTAACTCTAAAAAGTTCCCGTTGAAACGTGTTTACATTCATTCCTATTAGTTCCGTCCGAGTTTCCAGAGGGTGCCAAGCGTTCCATCTGGTAATTTTTGCTCATTTTTCGGCCCAAATCTAAAGAAAACTAAATTACAACTACAAGCTAAACTAAATAATAAATAAATACAAGCTAATTTCGTTTAGTTTAGTTTAATTTTAGGTTGAAAACTGAGTAGAAATTTCCACATAAAACTCAATTGCGCCCTCTATAAATTTAGACGGGACTAATAGGAATGAATCTAAGACGTTTCAGAAGGGGCCTCAGTCACAAATTCTCCTCCCCAACCCTATGAATAATTCTGGGTCACCCCAGTACAATTACAAAAGCTTTGACAACCTCACACTCAGTCTTAACATCGTGCTTTGCAAAAGTCTGCCAAAGAAATCGGCAGTGCTAACACACATCAGTGCATCTCTCACCGACTCTCTGCTAGGCGGAAATTCTTCGTTTTCTATCTGGTCTGCCTCGTGCCTGAAATTAGTTGGTTTCACAAACACTCGTGCCATTCTTTAATACAGTTGCAAGCCTGAAATAACATAGAATTTGCAAGGAGGTATGAGGGAAAGGAAGAAACCGAAAGTTACTCTTTTGCCATTGAATAATTTCGCTTTGGTTAAGATATCTGCTTTTTTGCAGTGGCTTTGTGAGAGCCTAGGTAGTGCCAGTGCTCGCATGCAAAATTTCAATTAATGGAGCAGTATAGAGCAGCGTCATGTACCGTCATATTGGCTACAAGAGAGATAGCTGCAAGGGGCACTGGATTAAAATGGAGGGTTAAACGACGGCACTTCTAGTAAAGGCAGTGCTTTGAGAGCGGATTTTATAGGCTTAAATAAACGTTGTTTTCTCCAATCCCTTATTATGCTGTTGGGTTGTAATTGGAAAATAAAGATTCCACTTGCTTAAAAATATCAGCAACTGCCAGCAAAGCGACAAAAATCGCGCGTTATGGGCCTAAGAAATCCACTCTTAACAGCATTGTCTTCAGTAAGACGCCCTTCTTTTCCCCTACAGTGACCCTTGTAGCTATCCCCGTTACTGGCTCCAGCATAGAGTTATATACAATAATACTACGTTGTGTCAGTGCCCTATAGTCCTTTCCTTGTACTTAAAGGAACTAAATACCGACGAAGAAGGTCCCTGAGATAAAAAAAAAAAGTCACTGATCCTTGTGTACCTGCAGAATGCTTGTGTACATAATATATACATACGAGCATATCTCAGATATATATAATCCTGTAGATATAGCAAAATGGCAAAGGTTGGTAACGCAGACCAAGGCAAATCGATAGTTGCGTTCAGGTCGACTAAAGCAGAAATCGCCAATGTAAATCACTGCTTTTCTGAGAAAGATGTCAGTCAGAAAGTGTTACGCGAACCATATACTTTTCGTCTATCTTGGTTCCAATAGGCCTAAAGTTACAATTTTTTATTTTTATTTTGAAAATGTTTTAATCACTGTAGCGTGATTTACATCAAACGAGCTTTTTTTTCAGCGACGAATTGCTTTGATTTAACCCTATAAAGTCAAAAACAAACTTTCTTGGCGCAAAATCCTCAAAATCGACGGGGATCAGATATTTTTTACGCCATTTTATAAATATAAATAATTCATTCGTCGCACAAAACAAATACTACAGGACAGGGCAGGACCGATAAAAGGTCAGTTACGCCCGCCCACAAATTAAAAAAAGTGGTGAAACGACAAAAGATATCAGTTCAAGATGATAACACTGTCTAAAAAGACCCGCCAAACTAATCTAAGGAGTAACGGGAAACGACAGGAGAGGGTTATTTAACTTTGGCATTATGGTATGACAAGCCATTCCATCTTTCATTGCAGAATTACAGATATCTCTAATTCAACTACAGATATCTTTAAATGAATTACAGTCTTACAGATATCTGTAATACCTGTAACTGAATTAGAGACATCTGTAATTGAATTAAGGATATCAATAAATGGCACGTATTTACAGATACGTAATTGAACAGATACTTGTAATTCATTTACAGATATGTCTAATTCTATTACAGATACCTGCAAAGGTTTTTTGATATCTTTAAAGAATTACAGATATCTATAAAAAAAACTTGCAGATATCTTCAAGTAAATAAAAGATATCTGTAATTCTGTAATAAAAGACAGAATGACCTGCCATAGGTTTACCTTTTTGTATAGTAACTATACCATATGTTAACTGGTTTTAATTAAATAACTTTTCAACGCTTTAATCTTTTGCTTTTGGACCAATGAAAAGGTCTCGTGTACAAACAATTAAAATGGTGTACTGATATATCATGTGTCTCAAAAATTAATAAATTGCCGAAAATTTGCACAAAATGTATCAGAACCCCTGCAAAAAAACAAAAAAATAATAACTGACCTCCGCTTTTTATGTGATGCGGCGATGCCTGAGAAACCTTTTTAAGTTTATTAGACATAGACAATGTTTATTTTTATTATTTTTCATTTTGACACTAACGCTTACTTGATGACGAATTTGTGCGAGTAATAGAAAACAAAGGTAACTAACTACTGAAACAAAAAAACATGAAAATTTGGCAACAATAATGCATAATGATATACAATCGTGCTAAGCTGATAGCTCAAAACCGTATCAGTTTAGGAAGATTATTCACCATTATGAGTTAACGTTGACAACTTTATTTATTTTATTTTATTTCTTGCTTATTTTCTATTACTCGGATATTTTTTTTAACTTTTTCTTTTAAATTTGTCTTAACCCCGTTTTCCCCTGTTCTTGGCTGTTAAAATATTGTTAATATTTTTTTTAGAATGTGTTCCTTTTTTTTTTATGCGGCCGTTACTCACACGCGAGCATATACTCTTGTGGTGAGAGGTTCGTCGTATGTTTTGTTTTCAACGTGAATTGTACTAAATAACAAACTCAACTCGATTTGCTTTTTTTTAATTAATTAATTAATTAACTTTATTTAAGAACGTCAATATTATACACAATACCCCGCCATTAAGCAATGAGCATGAGCGGTGAAGAGTTTTGCAGAAAACAAGATTTGGGAAATTTTTATTTATCGGATTTTTTTGTCGATCTTTTAATTATTTGGTTAGTACATTTCAATTTAACATACCATATATATTAAAAATACGGGGCAGAGGCTCGCCCCACCCCCTTCCCCCCCAAAAAAAAGGGGGCCCTTTCACAGTTGAGAGCATTCGGAGCACATAAAGTCAAGTATAAACGTAAAAGAGTTAGAGAGTGGGGGGGGGGGGTGTAATTGACGCGTAATGGCGCGTCGATAGGAAGGTCATTAGCGCCAAACTCAGTCACAGTGCAGTGGTCCGGGTTGCCACTGCGCCACACATTACAGAAGTGTTAAATGTACACCCACCTGCCTTATAACAGCCACGCGCTGATCGCCACCGCGCATATACCACCGCCAAGGTCAACTGAGATAAGAGCTGCGTTCCTCGCAGCGAAGAACGCAGCTACTGTCTCAGTCGGTATTGTGCCTAATAGACGAACCCGCATGAACGTATTAATTGTGTTGTCACAAACCGGAATGATTTTTGTATTTTAATATCACAATTTATAATTTTCTAGGCTAGTGTCTTATAATTTTGCTTCGGCGATCTATCAGAAAATTAATTTTAATTTTTACCGCTATAAGAATTTAGAATTTTGATCTCACGGTAATTATTAGCAAATCAGTACATGCACGCACAGAGATGAAACGTCATGGTTACTGTAAGCGCGTAAGGATCATATACGTGCGTCCCACAGTATGTATAGTTAACAATTATTCAACAGAAAATCTCCTGGACGCCACCTTTTAAAACGGAATTTTACCAAGGGATTGACTAACGGTGAGGAAATAGACCTTTGGGACCATACTTGATGTGGAGGATCGAGAAAAAAATGGCGATGGGAGGAATGTCCTTTTAAACAAACCCCAACTCCTGATCTTATCACAGATCTGTACCTCCTACAAAAATGGGGGAAAAAAAACAAAAAAACCCGGACAGGAGGACAGACTTAGAGAAGTCACACAAATAAAATTGGTTGGGAGAGAGTTTCATCAGTCGCGACAACTTATTCACAAAGAAGTAGTGACGATAGTTGAGTTTTGAGGTCTGTCCGAGGAGTTTTAGATGATGACCCCGTGTCGCGCGGTCGATGAAGCTGAAAAGTATGTGAGGGTCGGAGTCAAGAGGTTGATCGGAAACTTGAAAAACAAGGATGAGGTCACCACGGCTGGAGCCTTTATTTCACAGTCAGAAGCTTCAGACGTCGAAGACGTTCAAGATACGGACGGGTTGGCAGCATTTGGTTAGGCGCCGCTGGCATGATTCGTGACGGTACGGAAAGGATATGTAGCTAGGTGGGCAAATTTCGAACAATACTCAAAGAGTGGGCGAATGAAGGCCTTGAAGAGGATCGAATTCATTACACCTTGCACATTTTACATTGCACAAGTCATATGCTACTTTTTACTTAATTATTTACTAATATTTTTTTAAAGAGACAGCGAGAGACACAGTGAATAAACTTTTAAAATTTAACCCACAAAACTTCGATTTCAGCTACACAGCTTACATTGCACAAGGCCTACCTTTATTTAACTGTTCACTATTTTGTTCTTAAAGCGAGAGTGAGAGAAACAATTCGTCTTTGCATTCTCGCAGCTAGAAATCAATCGCGATGGCATTAAATGAGTCGTTGCCATGGTAACGACGCTGCCTGGATTAGCTAAATCCGACATCGTTCGAATAAATCCTTGCAGTCTTATAATCCGTGACAATAAAACGAAGAATTCCTCCTGACGAAACGATTTTCCCAGTCGCCTCTGAACTCGCATTATTGACTGTTTTCGTTGCGAGCTGGCAGAGCTAAAACCGCCGCCATGTTGGAATTTACGATGATTTCTAGCTTCTAGCTGCGAGAATGCTAAAGCGAGTCGTCGCATAAATGCGCCCTTAGAATTTAACCCATTTCAGCTGCAATGGGTATTTCAACACAATACTTGCTGTAGGAATTCCTATATTTTTAGTATGATAGTGTGCTGTTTTTAAATTTAATTTCTTATTGTGTGGCGCATAATGCCTGTTGATTTTTTTTATGACTTTAAAGAAAGTCGTAAATTCCGTATGTGACTGAAAATGAACAGCTGCAGTGTATGGAAATGCCACTAGCTGTGATATATTCCGCAATTTGAATGCAGGTGATGACGAACTTAAGCCAAGGGGTGTGCAGTATGATGCATAAAAAAATGTTTTTTTTTTTAAATTTCACATTGTAACAGTGCGGGAAAGTAGTTATTTGTCCTTCTAATCACAATCCCAAAAGGAAAAAAAAAGTACCTTTAAAAATTTTTTAGAGGTGCCTACCAGGGCCTAAAGTTTAAGAGTAACAGTCAATCGGAAAAGCTGCTAATTCTGAAAAAATTGCTTTTGACTACTTTAAAATACGGCTTTTTACGTTATCTCATTTTGTACTCTCAGAGACCACTATACGACACGCCATAGCTGTTTGCTGTGACGTGCATATCACGTGACAGGGCTAGTCCAATCAGACGGCCAAACAGCCGTTGTTCTCGTTCGTCATTGGCTAACTCATGGTGACGTCACGGCAAACAGCCTTTGCGCATGGTTTAAATCAAGCCAAAATCGGAAAACATTTTTTTCTTCCAGAAAACAATGTGAATTATCGGCTACCAAACTAGGGGAAAAAAAGCATTTTTGCCGATTTTGTGCCGTAAATTGAAACGAAGTTTAGAGACAAACTATATTTTTTTGTTATTAATTCTGGCTTCCTTTAGTGGTCTCTGAGAGAACCAAATGAGATAATGTAAAAAGCTGTATTTTAAATTAGTCAAAAATATTTTTTTCCAGAATTAGCGGCTTTTCCTATTAACTTACGATGTTAAACTTGTGGCCCAGGTGGGCATATCAAAAATAAAAAAATAAAAATTTTTTTAATTTTCCTTCTGGAACAGGGATTAGGAGGTCGAAGTCCAACGTTTCCGCACTATTATGCTTTGTAATTAAAAAAAAAAAAGAAGCATGTTTTGGATCCGTATATTAGGATAACTAGATATCGCGTCTTACCTTTTCCAAGCCTACGCGGGGTCCTGCGGTAGTTGGGCCTGCTAACGCCTCTGCTAATGCTTTGCATGGGAAGTAACACAGGTAAAGCAATATGAGAGGTATTAGTACGCGCAACTACCGCAGGGCCCCGCCGCCCCGCGTAGGCTTGGAAAAGGTATGACGCAGTACCTTTAACTTCCTAATCCTGTGGAAATAGTTCCATTTTAAGCATTATAGATGTATTTAGAATTTTAAAAATTAACCTACAGTTCTGTTAATTTTAAAATGGAGTACTAACCGTATAACTCTTTTCATACCCAATGAAAACACACAAATGCTGCATGGAACAAAATAGTAAATTAAACAGCAATTACGATTGCTACATTTTTTTGGAAATCGACGCTGTCGTGTCGTATATCGTTGCAGTAAGACCATAGCCCTCGACGTTCATTGGACGAGAAGATGTTACCGCTTGGCGATACGGTAGCTTCATGAAATAACAAGTACCTACAGCGACTGCCTAGTCGCACCGGTCTTCTGTACAGTTCCTCCACTTCCAATGTTGAGGCACACACCTCTATCATGCACTGCAATTAGGCCTATTTTACATATTAGGCGTAATTTTCAGCTTTTAAGCCTAATTTTAACCAGCAGTTTTAATTTCGTAAGTAGTAGCTAACGGAGATTTGGCAAGCATATTCATTTTTGCAACACGGTGCGCCTCCGAGCACACAGTTACAGTGGTACAACGTAATGCGCAACATAGCCTATATAGATCAGTGGTAGAGGGGACATGACGAGAGAGATGCTGTTGATGAAGCCAACAACACTCGTAGCAACTTGACGTTGCCGTGGTAACATGATTTTAGGCCTGATTTTAATTTTTCGGCCTAATTTATTTTAACGCAGTTTTAATTTCGTAAGTAGCAGATAGGCCTAATGGAGAATTTAGTTTGACGGTAGCCTAAGCCTATTCATTCATGCAACAATGCGACGAAACTACTTCAAACGAAGCTAAAATCCATTCGTTTTTATTGCGTATTATCTTAGGATTTTAATTCGACGATCAAATGTTATTATTTAATCTAGTTACGTCGAAGAAGTCTATTAGGTACAATAAAGTAACGATGTTTTAATTTTCCACATTACTTAACTAACTTCTCACACTGAATCTAACGTTGTAAACAATGGTCGTCAATATCTGGTACTGATGCGAAGTTGAAAAAGGCGACGGACGGACAAAGTCGTTGTAATAGTCTTCTCAGGCGGTGCGGCTGTACAGAAGACTAAAAACGGGGAGATGGGAGATTTTTTTTACATAGGTAGAACGTGGTGGTGTCGAAAAATGCCGCCGCGTTGGCAAACCTACTGCATTATTTATCTGAGGCTTTCTCACGAAACAATTAACCCCGTGTTGTCCGGTATTGCCTATAGGCGACAGACCACTGAACCTGAAGTCCCAAGTCACACCGCAGGCTTTGTGATGGTTCCCGGGGACCCTAAAGCTAGAAGGAACAGCTTTGCTTAGGGTCCCCACCTCCCAAAAAAGTGAATGCTGGTTCGAATCCCGTAACCGACCCGACACAGCACTTTAAAAAAAAAAGTACCAGAAATTACTGCATGGCAACAGAGAATCAAAGGTTAAATAAGGCTTACAAAACTTGTACATAATAAGTCGTACATTCTCGCAGAACAGCTTCAATGCGAAACGTAATTCACTTACTGCGAGCAGCCATCTTGTTTTTCTCCAGTATCGCGCTGGAGGTGGCTGCCGCAGTATCAAGCCGAAGCTTGTCAAGCATGACATCAGCCGGTCATGGGAGGATGACGTTTAATGGCGCGTCGACAGTTAGGTCGTTAACGCCAACCTTAATCACAGCGCATGCGGCTCGGGTTGCCACTGCCCCACACATCACAGAGGTGTTAACCAAACTAGAGCTGTAACGCGTGCAAAATTCAAAAATACCCGTACAGGAGGACAAAATCATGACCCAATTGACACGCAATGTCTCGCGGCCCCAATCTCAACGATCCCTTTTCTAAACTCCAGAGTATAACTAAATGGAGACTAAATAATTCCTCCTTATGATTGAAAAACAAGGTTACTTTTATTATTTAGCTCGAGTAGTGTCATTTCGTTTGGTCTGCGCACGTCACCAAAGCCACCCGGACACCGGCCGAGCAACAACTCCGCAATATCCAATTCCGTACGCTGCTAACTTGCTAAACATATCAAAATTGTGAATGGGAAAATAAAAGATTCCACTGCTGAAAATTGCCGCAGTTGCCAACAAATAAAAAAAAAATAGCCACTTTAAGCCTAAGAATTATAGTATAGACTTGACTAAAGACGCCGTTTTCAGTATACTGTTGCAAAACAACTGCATGAAGCTGTTAATTTATTGCCGTATGTTTTTAATTATGCTTTTCAAACAAAAATTGGATACCAAAACACAACTACTTGAAAAATGTATAGAGTTGTGTAAACGACGTAAGGTTTATCTTATAGTTGCTGACGTCAGCCTCCAGTGCACTGGCGGATTTAGGCAAGCGCAAAAGGTGCAGCTGCACCTGCGTGTCATATCCAGAAGTAAAAAAAAAATTTTTTTGCTGTTGACTAATTTCCAATTTTCCTTAATATTATTTCCAGCGATTTATGTTTATTTTCTCCTTTATTTCTAGTGTATGATTTTCGCTGTTGGCTAATTAATTTCCAATTTTCCTTAATGTCCAGAGGTAAAGAGGAGGCCTCGTCATATTCATAAACAAAACTAGTAGTAGCTAGCTTTCTCCAATTACGCCCAACTTATACGCAGTTTTATTAGTGAAAAAGAATTAAAAACGAACAAAAATAAAGACGCATTACACTGGCTTAGGCGGTTTACACAATTTATTCCTTATGAAAAATTGTCATGACATGTAAAGAAAAAAAATCATGCCTGTTCGATGACTAATTGGGGCAATGACTTACCATGATTTATTATGATTTGTCATGAATGGTAGTCATGTTTTATCATGATCTCCTATGACGATTTGTCATGATGATGGTGCTTATTCATGATGATAAATCATGATAATGAATCATAGGAAATCATGATAGCAGATCATGATAAATCATAAAAAATCATGTCAAGTCATTGCCTCAATTAGTCATGGAATAGTCATGATTTTTTTTCATTGCACACTAAAAGCTGTGTGTACTCTCAGTGCACATCATGACAATTTTTCATAAGGGATGCACAAATTATCCGTCATTTTAACAGTGAAACGGATTTAAATGCGAACACCACACGGCAAGAATCCGACATTATGCGAAACTTCGACTTTTAACAATGTAACAATCTGCGTCTTTGCAGCATTAACACTCTAGTTAAAAGTAACTAATCTTCACGAACTCGCCTAGTTTCTATTAGCGAATGCACTAGCAATTAATATTTTGTGTTAAGAATATCATATCAAAAACCAAAACTGGTAAAAGGGGCCGCCAAGTTCCGAATGGTTCGGCCCCTTCAAAGGAGTGATATCAACACACCAAAACATTCGCCAAGTTAATCGTACCGCTTAATAGTTCGAATGTTAAATGAAAACTAGAACAATGCTACTTTCGGAAGCAATGTTGAAGTTTCCATTAACGTCCAAAGTATTATTCGGTGCGATTAAGTTGGCGAATGTTTTGGTGTGTTGGTGTGTTTAGATTTATCGTGGTACTCTAGTGTGTGTGTCTAGGCACGCACGTCAGTATACATGTTGTCATTGTCCGAACTTTGGCTGTCCAATGAGAGACGATGCCGACATTACTAACAATAGTTATAACAATATTTTCGTACTTACGCGCCATCCCACGCCATCCTCGTTACACCCCAAGGCTCCAAACGATAAAAGGTACGCAGTTCGTATCGTACTGCAGCCATTTGTCCAATTTCATAGCTGGAAGCCTTCCCGTTATCTTGGTATCGATGAATAATCACCCTATGGAAATTAACATGGGGATGAGCGGACTAGAATTAGCTACCTAGTAGCTAGTTAGCTAGTTACACATTTTCAACGTTATTGAGGGTCAGATTTTGCATTGATAGCAGCTTAGCTGGCATTCCTACACGAGTTAATTTTTGTCAGGTTGGTCATTGCTCTTGATTTCAACACAGTTTAAGCTTTTGTGCCGCATTATTATTTTTCCCCAAGTACCTGAAATGTGCCCAACTATTCTTCAAGATATAAGACACTGACGCTATGGCGCCGCGCTACAATGGTTTACAACCTCGACAATTGAATGGATGTGATGTTAGTTGTGATGATTGTTGCCTAACTTGGCGCGACCCACTAGCGTGTGTCTAGATTTGGGGCAAGGAAAATGGCCTCAATTCCCAAAAAATGCACCTATATACACACATTCAACATAAATCCGGCATTGCAGAGTCCAACGGCATGACGTAACACCATTAAGTGAAAAATAAGGGAATTTAAGCAACATTGTGTAAAACTGTGTATGCATGGGATTTCAATTATTCCCTTTTTGGATTGAGAAGTACTTAAATCGATTTATTTACCCTTTATAAATAAAAGATTCAACTAAATACAACACAAAACTCGCTGTAAAGTTAAATCCGTTTCAATATTGCGGCCTGCAGTGCAAGCTCTGTTTACAGGCCCTTGACCATCTACCACAGCTGGCCAGTTTAGCCTTGTGAACGCACCACATCATCAAACTGTACAAACTTTGCCAAAACCATTCCAGCATAGGGAAATCACTCACGAAAGGGCCTTGCTTGCTTTCAATATGACGCTTGTTTCGGCCCTAATGTTTACGAAGCTGCCTCTCCACTTCATATTAATTGGCTATTTGAAGCCTCTCAAAATTGCTTGGCAACGGCTAGATCGCCCTTAGCTGGCTCGGGAAGGGGGAGGAGGGGAGGAGGTTGGTGGGTTGGTTGCTATGCTGCATTCTATTAGCTTTTTAAGCACCACGCGAGGTAGGCCCAATAAACAACAAATTCGTTGCAAATGTAAGCTTCTATTGGGTCCTTTTCTTCCCTGTTTTTTTTTTTCAAATGTGATAGACAGTTTAAATAAAGAAAACAAATGAACATGTCTAAGATCCTAGGTATTTCCTAGCAAAATTGTTTATCCCGGCCGATGCACCATTTGAATGTATCGCCAACCGTAACATACACATTTCCTTACCCTTTCCCAAAGCAGGGATACGGTAACTTGGTGCCACACTGTTTCAGGTGTATTTCCCTGGTAATGAACCGGAAGAGGCTGGCCTGCAAATAGGAACGGCCTAACAATTTTGAGGTCACGTTCGTAGAAGCAAGTACAAGAATATTAACGGCTGAGCTGAGGTGATGATATTAGGGCTAAATAATTGGAATAGCATTCCAATAAAGGCACTAAATGCCACTGGGGTGAGATCTAAGCACATCGTGAGGTTGGAATGGCTATCTGAGTTCACCATGGCAGCCATGGTTGTTTGGAGAAGAACAATGGTTGTGATCGCACGAGATCCAGGAAGTACAATAGTTCACATTATTACAATAATATACAAATAAATGTCGATATTACTACGGACACAAGTATTATTGCAAGAAAACAGGAACTTGTCACATGCTGTAAATCCCAGTGAGGTATATGACTGGCTGGCCTGTAACTCAACGGGGAGCCAAAGAAGTTTTGACATTACGTATCCAAGAACGTAGCAACACACTGGGACTTGCATGATGCTTTCCTACCATAACCGTAGTTACAAATTTGAATACCAACTTTCCAATTACGGAAGATTGGGCGCAATTATTTAAAATTTTAGCGGCCCAGCGCATGCTGCATGGTGGATCAACTTTTCCTGACTTTAGTGTCTCCTGGTGTTTGGTCTTCTTAGGAAAGTAAATCGCGTTTGCAAAATTTTACTGTGCTTGACTGATCCTTTTATTTTACTCGTCTACAATGTGACCTGGCGTGACTCTGACTCGGTCTCCGTCCATTGCCACACGAACATTTCGAGCGATGTAACTGCTAAGGAGCCTTCTCCACACCCCCGTCCTCGGAAAAGTCGTTTACTTGGTACAATAATACTTCCATGTTAACGGGAGTTTTTGTTGCAGCCCCGAAAAAGTAGCACACTTGCGCTTGACTGGATGCTAACAAGAACCATGTCACATAGGAAAGCCAGCATACAGTAAGCAACCCTGCTTCAAGCTAGCAATGATATGCGAAGTACAGTATAGGACAATGAAATTTAGACAGAAAAATGTTATCTTCTCTGCTACGCTCGTTTATGGATTACTTCCTCCAGGGCGTGAATGACTGCGAAAGTTCGATTGTTTTAAGGTATTGGTTTCAGAAATGAAGAATACGCGTATTTCATGTTGCAGGTTGGATAATGATAAACTGTTACAGTGAATAATTACGACAGTAAGTCCGTTTTAGCTGTTAGAGACTCTAGGGCGACGAGTCTACTTCTCGCACGCGGGTAGAGATGTTCGAAGTGAGCACTGACTTGCAGACTGAGCTTTAATAAGTTAGTCTGGATAGGACAAGGCTTGGTGCGGTTTAAACATTGGTGTAATGTACTTTTGCTCTTCGTGGGTGTAAGAAAATTGTGTTGATGATATTACTTTAGGAAGTAATATTCACCGACAAAATGCAATCAGCAAATGAAAAATTCCGGAAACATTGGGCTTAGTTTTTCTTTTTCCTTTAATTATTGACTGAACCAGCGGCTGCCTCCCTACCAAGTGACAGAGCCGCGGGTGGGGGGGGACGGGACGCTGGGGCAATCCCCGCCTCAAACCAACCAAAAATAAAAATAAAAAAGGGGTTGGGGCTTGCATTCGTTGAGGTCAAATTCATGACACGCCAGTTGATACTGGGAACTTTTTGTGCGAGGTTGAATTGTCCTATGTTTTATGATCAGATTGTTTTGAAACGTTCAGTTCCGAACTTTAACTTTGATTACTAAGTCGACGATATAAATGAGGCAACGTCTTAATGGTGAGGGGGCAGGGAATAAAAGGTCATAAATATATCAACATGGTCGGTATTCGTTCAATCAGCTTCAATTCAGGTTCATTCAACTTATAGTTAGAGGTTCGAACCTCTAACTTTCGTTCTTGATTGATAAAAATATTCAACTCAGGAGCTTCATTTCTTGCGGTTCGCGCGGGAAAAATAAGTAGTAGATATCACGGCTATTCCACTATCGAGGGGGTGGTGGGAAACACGATGGGCAAATCCCACGAGTTTTTCCCTCCAGCCCTGAGATAGTGAACTAGTCGTTCGAGCTCAAGAGCAATTATAACCGTTAAATCGACTACGACTCACGGAAATGTATTTTAATGCTAAGGTGTGACGTCGAGCCAACATATCTAGTTATTTGAGATTTAAAAACAAATTATTTGAAAATTTTATTTCTGAATCATGACGTAAATTACTCAACTCAAACTTCCGGTTTAAATTTCTTGTCTGTGTCTCACGTACGCGAGGACGTCCCTATATCCAGTCCCAGTCACCGACGTTTGTGTTTAAGGTAAAACCGTATTTTTTCTACTTTATTAGTTTAAATAAGATATAGCGTATAAAATGCGCTATTCGCTTGAGTCTCGTAGGTTTTTAGGTGTGTTTAGGAAGTATCAGTAGCGTAAGTTTTAGTCGGAACGAAAGGTTGCCGGGTGGGTCCATTTCTCCATGGGTGGGGGCCTAGCACAGTAGCCTACTCGAGGTTTTTTTTTTCGTGTTAGTCCAATAAATGTCGCAGGTTGCAAATGTGCCTATTTATGTTGGTTCGAATGGGGTTTGCTGGTTGAATTTGTGTTGTGTACGGTAGTTTTGCAAAGTCGGTCATTATATGTCACATGTCACCCCGGCTGGAGCGGGGGTTGTGCAGAGCGCGGAAAAAGTGTTAGGTTATCGAAAAAGTGTGGGTTATCAAAATTAACCCACGGTCACGTGTGTGGGTTTTCAGATTAACTGTATATAACGGCTACACTTTTAGCACAGGGCTGTGTTGGCGTGACGTCACCACCGTGCATTAAACATTGTAAAACCTTTACTAATCACAATTGCCGGCAACGGACTGCCAGAAAATCAAACTCCGGATGTAGATTAAAGTAAAGACTGAAAAAAAGTCAAAGGAAAAAGAAGCCGCAAAAAAAAAAAAGGCCCAGGAAATCAGAGGGGGACGTTGCGTGCCTCGTTGTTTTCACCGGTTGGGTTGGATGGGGGGGGGGGACTGAGGTTTAATAGTGCATCGACAAATAGGTCATTAGTGCCAACCTCAGTCACAGTGCAATAGTCCGGGTTGTCACTTCACCACGCATTAGAGATATTAAACATACCTAGGTTAGGTTAAGAAATTTCACTAGGAAACGGTTTTTTCCTTCTGCTTTTTCTTTCCTCAGGTTTTTTCCTAGGCTTGTTTTCCTTCGGCTATTTTCCAACGGTAATCTCCGACATTTAAATTTTTTTTTAAATTTCCACGGCATATTTTTTCCATTGTCAGTTTACTGTCCATTCCGTTTTCCTTGGGCTTTTGATCTTCGGAAGTCTTTCTCTTTTATTTTTTCCATTGGCTGTTTTTTCCAGGCTTCTTTTCCCTAGGCTTGTCTTTCCACTTCTTTTTATGCCTAAATTCAACGTTTCTTGAATGCATTTCTTTAACATAAAACCGCAAAATTGACTTTCAAATCGTCTTTAAAATAAAATCAATTTTAAAACTGTTGCTCTATTTATATTTATAACTAAATGGAGTAATACTTTTAAAGTAAGTTGAATACTTTACAGATAGTTTGTCACGCATAAGGAATAAGGATACTTTTTTCCTGAGACAGTGAACAAGCCACCACATTTTCTTGGCCTATCCAGATTCCATAAATAGAGATTTGAAGTTTATGTGATTGACATTCTGTGTTCAACAAATTTTATTTTTTTCAGACACAGTATTGTATTTATTTTGCGGTTATTATTCGTTTATTGAATTTAACAACTTTGTAATATTTAAGGACTTCCCATAACCAGGCATGATTAACCGATGTAGACTTGCAGTTGTCCCTTCTGAACTGTCTAAATTTCATTGTCCAATACTGTACATTGCAACTGGATAGTCTAGTTTAAGGAGATTGTTGTATGTGTTTTTTTCAAGGTAATTGATTTTCGCTTCGGACTTTTACGGATCTCTGTATTAATAATTGAAGGAGCACACAGCTGATTTTTGCTTCCTTAACTCTATATTATTTCTCTAGATTTACAAATCAACTGTAGTCAGTTAGGAACCATTCAAAAAATGAGTCACGCCAATTTTGATCAATTTTGACCTGCCCTTCCTCCCCCATGTCACATTTTGTCATACCTATTCACACCACCCTTAAAAAGTACATGTACGTCACATCGGTCTTCCCCAGTCCCCGCCCCTCCCCTTTCTAAAAAAAAATTCATTTTTGGTCTGGGAATGCAATTTTGTGAAACTGCACAAAACTCTGTAACAACTCATTTTTGTCTACCACGAGCCAGTTTAAAATCACCAGCCACAAGATGAGGAATTGGCAGTATTAGACCTCGGTATCTAGCGTGCACAGACTACCGTGAGGGTAGGGGCAACTTTTGTAAAAGGGCACACTGAGGGTTTTTTTTCAGTCTTTTTCTTTAATCTTTTTCAAGCTTGTTTCTCTTTTTTACCCTTTTATGCCCTTTTCCTGGCCTTTTTTTGCCCTTTTTACGCCTCTACACCCTTTCTTTGGCTGCAGCACTAGCTTTTATCGGTTTAGAAAACCAAAATAGGGCAATTTTTTTCCAAAAACGGCACGCAAACAGGCCAGGGGAACCCCCCCCTGCCCTCCCCCCTCCTGTACACGCCAATGTTAGACAGCACTGGATTTCATCAGTACTAGGCGGAAATTAGGACCCATCTGGTTAAGTGTAATGTAAAACAGTTCATACACGATGCCACGTCACACGTGACATTGTGACATTGTGTGACATTTCTTTTTCTCCACTTCAGACCATCTCGGCACTACCGACATCTCGTGTTCGAGATGGAACAACTGCTGGATGAGAAACCTTCAATTGATGCCTTTCCCAACCTAACATTTAGAATGAGCTCTCCCTTACATTTCTTCAATGCAATTCCAAGAAAACTGACAGGTTCAAACAGAAGCAGTTTTACAGCTCCATTTACTTTCCGGGTACATGATCACATAATATCATTTACATTCAGTTAATAGTATTAATATTTTTTCTTGCACAAATAGTAAAGATGGGTGCGACATCTCAGTTGTGACAACCCTCCCCCACCCCATGTCACGTTTCGTCTCACTGAACTGCCCCTCCCCCCCTTCGGAGTGTGACGTACTGTGTAAATTGTCCCTTATGATATACTGTATTTTTGTTTAAAATGCTATACTTTAGCAGTATAGTCGTGCAGCCAACGACAATGCAAACTGATATTTGATTCCTGGTCCAGTTTCAGTAGTTTTCTTATTACCTTATTAACAAGGCAGTCGCAACTCTTTTGCTAACCTGCTTAATTGTTAAAAACTAATTTAGACCAAATTTCTAAAAATGAATGCCGGCCTCTGCCTACTGCCAGACTGTTCATTAAAATGGTTATTTTAAAAATTCCTACATCACTTGCTTGCAAATGGCGCCCACCATCCCATTGGGTGTATACACGTTCCGCCGATTTTTAATCCGTGTCCTAACTTTTGGCAGAAGGGGAATTCGTATTCCGCCAATTTTTAATCATCGTCGTAATTTTCGGCAAAAGGGGAATTACCGTTTCAGCCTATCTTAATCAGTGTCTTAATTTTCGGCAAAAGGGAAATACCCGATTCGCCGAAATTTAATCATTGTCTAAATTTTCGGCAAAAGGGGAATCCCCGTATCGCCGAATAATTTTTTTTTCACAAATTGCCTGCTTCGCTCAATACGGCTAAACACATAACATCAAAAACCGGAACAAATAACAAATTCCTTCAGAGTAGGAAGGCTTCTTTAAGTTCTCTAATGTCAAATTTTGGAAGCATTATTTTGATTTAGCATATTTGGCGAAACGGTCCTCGCGGGCGCGCACCCCACCCCAAGTCTCGTACCGCAAGTTAACTCGTTGCTTGCGTAACCAGGTACGACTCAAGTTGTTCGTTTTTGTGCTTTCCTTTTTTTGCAAATGTGCTAGTAATAACAATTTTTTTTGTCTCCAAGAACGCCTTCGAGTAAATCGAAATTTTCTGTGCTTTTAGAAAGTTTATGGAACTAGAATGAATTAATTAATCTAACTTTTAACGAATTTTGTGTACTCATCCGAACCTCCTTCGAATTTCTTACCAAAACAAATTATTTAGTTCAGTAAATTATTTTCAGGATTATGGCTCTTTTACGATTCGTTTCTTTGATATATGTGTGTCTGCCTTTCTAAACATCGATGGCAAATTACACCGAATTTCATTAATAATAGTCCTCTAGTTCTCCTTGGGCTTCAGATGTTTGTTTATTCAACTTATTACCGCAGTTTCATTTCTTTTTAGTCGTATGTTGCACGTCTAACAGAAACCCGTTCACAATTTTTTTTTTTACCTCTGTATATTTTGTTTTAACTTTTTAGAAAACCTAAACGAAGTTCGTTTACAGCACGTTGCACGAAACATCCGGTTCATCTCCATAGCGATTGCCGATTCTTTGATAAAATAATTATAAATCAAGAAAATTACACGTTTCACGTGATTTGAAGCTTCAACAGACACGTTGCCAAATTGCTGGAATGCTTGACATAATTACGAAGGGCAGACGAGGTTTCGAGGGAAGGGGGGGGGGAGGGAGTTTGATGGCAAGCGAACGCAGATGAAATGCACGCACGAAACCGACAGGTTTGTGTTTAATTAACGTTTATATGACACTCATTTATTAATTATTACCACACTTTATGTGGCATATAGTTTGAAGTAGAGCTATCACATTTCGGTATATTATAACATTTTGACAGGTTGATCGTTAAAATTGAGAGGTAATGATGTAACGTTATGGAACTAATTAATTACTCCGATTGTCAGGTTGGTGCTAGTCTCCATTCGTACGCTATCAGCTTCGAAGTTTCGCTTTAACGAGGTTGCGAAGTTCAAGATGTCTCTTTTGATTCCTCAATCAGCGCCTCAGGTGCTTAAATCATTATAAGTTTTCTGACGATTCCCTAGATCGGCGTGAACGGGGCCAAATTATGACTCACATGTTCCACAGCTTCTAGCAACAGACGGTTGAGATGTTTGTATTACATTTCGACAGTGGCGAATGATGACCTCAAAATGGCGTCTTCGAGGTGGCCAGATTGAGTTGTACAATAGTGCGCAGGAGGTGAGGACTCACTTATGCAACAAAAACTCAGTCGGGGTTGTTGGATACGTTTACGACAGTATGGGATTCGGGAAACCTCCTACAGTCGCCCCTAGACGATGCAAGGGTTCTACTTGCAAGACATACGGAGAAATCACTTTCTTATAGTGTCCGCGGCCTATCTTGAGTTCGCCCCAGAACGAATACAGATAATCGATTGTATGTTTTCGATAGCAGAGCACCTTCTTGATATCCTAGATGATTACAAAAACAATGGTGGCCGTCGATTAAAGCCGATCCCTCCAGGAAGATGTAGCCGCTCATAAAATACTGCAGGACTCAAGTTACGCTGCGCGCCAAATAGGTGTAGTAAATATTCCTAATACAAATAGTAGGCCTAATTACTCAAATACAAGCCTGATTACACAAGTATAAGCCTAATTACGCAAATACAAGCTTACTTACTGAAATATAAGCTTAATTATGCAAATATACGCTTAACTACTCAAAGACAAGCTTAAAGGCCGGTTGCCACCAAATTAGTATTGCAGCATCTAGGCCTATCGAGTTCTCTCTCGCAGGAAGCAAAGGAATGCACATGGCAAAACTTTTAAATGCAACAAACAAGCCGCGTGACTCCTTATAATTATTGAGTAAAAATTTGGTACGCCCTCGTGCACCTGGAAACAAGCTATGAAAATTAACGATACTGATATCACCAGATGGCGCCACGGAAAAATATAACGAAATATAAGTCTAATTCCACAGATATACGCCTAATTACTCAAAAACAAGCTTAATTACACAAATACAAGCATAATTACGTAAATACAAGTCTTACTGAAATATAAGCCTGATACACAAATATAAGCCTAAATGCGCAAACATCAGCTTAATTACTCGTAAATAAGCTTGCAGAGTGCCAACATACTACTACAGTGTTGGGATAACATTCTACGTAAACTGGGTGCCCCTGTTCAGCTCTTGCAGCTAAAAGGGCCCCTTCCTCTCGAAAGGGGTCTCAGCCTTGTTCCCTCAGAAGTTGCACGCTTTCTGGCAAGCCTTATGGGACAGACAGGCCTGCAATAAATTGCGGACTATTAAAGGCACTGTTGAGGAATGGCACTCGGCTTGTCGCCGCAGTCGCCGTGTAAAGGTGGTGTTGGCCCGTTTACGAATTGGTCACACCCGACTTACCCACTGTTTCCTTTTGAGGAGGGTTGACCCTCCTGATTGCTATTGGTGTCGACGGCCACTTCCGGTCCGGCACTTGCTAGTTGATTGTCACCGTCTTGATGGCGTTTGTCGCCGTTTCCATCTTCTGCGAGACATTGCGCGTCAATTAGGCGACAAGTCTGTCCTCCTGTCCGTTGTTTTTCAATTTTTGCAGGAGGTACAGACGTATGACAAGATTTAGATTCGGGGTTTGAATAATATCTCTGCAATGTGTAGCGTAGTGGCAACCCGGACCACTGCACTGTGACTAAGGTTGGAGCTAATGACCTAGCTGTCGACGTGCCATTAAACCTCAACTCATACCCCCCCCCCCACCTCAGCTCTCACAAGGCACCACAAGCTAGTATGGGACATGACAGTGCCGGTTTTCAGTCTTCTGTACTGCCTAATCAGGTTAGCAAAACCATTGCAACAACTTTGTCCGTCTGTCCGTCCTTCCGTCGCCTTTTAGATTCAGCCACTTTAGATTCGTCCACCATTAGATTCAGAGACCAAAAATTAAATTAAAAACGCGGCAAATTAAAACGTCGTTGCTAGACTTTTTCGACGTAACTCAATGAAATAATGGCATTTGATCTTCCCATCTCAACACTATAGGAAGAGAAGTAACCGTAAAAACAAACAAACAAAAAATTCATTAACGACAAGCATTAGGCGTTATTTAAAATATATAGTCTCGACACCGTGTTGCAAGGAGGAACATAGGCCTGCTGTCGAACCAAATTTTCCTTTAGCTGCTACTGAAGAAATTAAAACGGGAGGTAATAAAATTAGGCCGAAAAGTTGACAATTACAATACATCTAAAAGCTAACACATTTTTAACCAGCAGTTGTGATTGGCTAATGCTCTTAGATGGTAATTATAATAGTGCTGTTGCAGTGATTGGTACAGGTGTGCGCTTCAACATTTTCGAAAGTGGCGGAAGTGTACAGATTATCGGTTGCAACCAGGTAGTCGCTGCAGCCACCTGTTAAATCTTCGTAATGGAACAGTCAGCGCAGAGGACGGGAGCAACTGGGAAAATATCCCCCCCCACCCCCCCCCCCCGCGTCTTATGGTGACAAAACATTAAAACTAACGTTTTGGCTTTAGTTAATTTGCCAGGTATTAAATCTAACTGACAAAAATTCTCATATTTAATAACTGGTATGTATGTCACCTCCTTTCAAAATGGATTATCCTAGTTACTGTATTTCATGAATGGTTTATCTTTATATGGTGTTCTTGAGCAGTTAAACCGGAAGTGCACGAAACGTCATTAGTTTAGGTGTGCTATTAAATATAGTTAAGGAGCGTTTTTTGTAAAGGAGGTGGGGATAATGGCGCGTCGACAGCTAGGACAATAGCGACAACCTTATTCACAGTGCAATGGGCCTGGTTGCAGTGCGCCACGCCTACCGAGATGTTAAGCAAGGGAGGGAGATGGGACTTTGACTGGTGGTTTGTTAACTGTCACGAGGACACACAGGTGCAACGATAGGAAGACTTGGTATTGAATGATTGTGTAGTATTGATAGAAATAGACGATGCACAGGTCATCCTCCCACCCACCCAAAAGTTAACGGTTAACGGGGAAGAACATCAAAGCATCACCTGAAAGAATTAAGCAAAGACGCACAGGCAACAAAGGTTGGAAGAGAATTCCGTGAACGAACCCTTTCAGTAAAAAAAAAAAAAATTGAAAGCGGAGTTTGGTTCGGGAAAGAGCGCCAGAAATGCGGAAAGGGTGACCACGAGTAGTATTAAAATTAAGGAAGAAAAAAAGAGCAGGGTCCACGTCACCAAGGATATTGTCAGGAAGTTGATAATCACGTGTCATGCCACCACGATGGAACGATCATGAATAGAAATAAGACGAAGTTCACGGAGGCGATCAGGATAGGATAAGGAGCGAATGGCGTGGCACCATTTGGTATAAGGCGACGCCAGACGATTTAGTGAGTAGAGCTTGTAAAGGCGCAAAGTTTGGGAGAAATAATCAAAAGGTGGAAGGAGAATGGTTTTGTATAAATCAGTAAAAAGATGAGCAGTGAGGTCAGAGAAAGCCTTAAGAACAAAACGTGCTTTGCAAAAGATCTTAGAGATGATATTTTCGGTTATAGGCCAATATCTCCCCGGCCAATATCCCCCCGGCCCAAAACCCCCCCCCCCCCCCGTTGCCAATATCCCCCCGGCCAATATCCCCCCAAAAATTAATGTTATGCTGGAAAAAAAACACTAGCAACAAAAAGAAAAATAAACATAAATTCCACAATTTTTTATCTTGGATTTATTTTACTTATATACATATATACAAAAACCACTTCGAAATGAATCCATAGAAAAAAAAAATACTTTTATCAAATTCCTTGTACAGATCACACATGCACGGCCACTTCGTAGGTGAAAGTGAACAAAATTCATTCAGCAGCTCCACTCCCATAAATCTAACTTCAAACTCAATGATACAACCAATTAATTTGTTCAGCACTTCACTAAAACAGGGCATAAACCAGGTATTTTTAGAACCCAAATTTTGTTCCAAATGCTAAATTATCGTACCTTTCTTAATCTTGAAACGTTATGTATTTCTAGTTATCGTACGGTCCCTAGCTTTCTCAATGCTAAAAATGCTGCAGTCTCTGCTCCATCTCTGAGTGTCTTTCTGCGGGAATTGAATTGTACTGACCTCTCGAGTTTTCTGAAAAGATCTTATCTGTGATGCCGCATTGCACTTTAGTGGGACCAGTATCAGAGGATGCCCCCGCAACCCTTCTGGATCCTTCCCCCCTAAATGGGGAAAACCGTTATATTATTATTATTGTATTATTCCTTGCTTCTTTCACATGCCACAATCGTCATGACCGCGAGACATCGCAAGGTCCTTCTCTTCCCGAAAATGCCAGGGGTGGCTGAGGCCGGACTCGACCCCCGGGACCTCTGGCACATGAGATGGTCAAGCTAACCATCAGGCCACCTTGCCCCACTTTGCGAAAAAGCGGGGAAATTTTGTAAATGTTCACGAGGCTTGCCAATCATGCTTCATTTTATCATTGCAATGCTCCATAAATCATGGTATGATTGCCAAAAGGCCAATATAGCACGATGGCCAACTTTTTCAATTTTTGCAGTAAGTACAGATATACGATAAGATCTATGGAGTTTGGTTAACATCTCTGTGATGTGTGGCGGAGAGAACTTAGTGGATCACTGCACTAAAACTGATGTTGGCTCTAAAGACCTAGCTGTCGACGCGACATTAAGCCTCAATCCCCCACCTCCCCGCCCCCCATATGGACATTTCTAAGCCACATGTAAAGTTTTGTATCAGTAAATATTCCGTAACGATAATTCACGAAATGGAAGGCGTTTCCGAAAGAGTATAGCCTACATTCCAGTTCAAATATTATTTCTTGATCAAGCTGGGAATATTTGTAGTTGAATAAATAAAAAGATGTGCCAGTACCAGTATCGTAAAAAAAAGGCAAAGTCGCACAAACACAAGAACACAGTCTCACAAACCAATTCTCTTGTGGCACTGTAGCATTGTGACTTTTTTTTTTTTTACGATATTTGGAGTTGAATATGGAAATATTTTGGAATATTTTGGAAATATTTACACGGGGGCACAAGCTCAAGCTTGTTGTTCAGAGTACCAAATCCGACTGTCGGAATTTTTTTTTCGCAAATCAGGTTCTGAAGCCGTGGAACGACTTTCCTGGCGATCTGGTCTTGGTGCCCTCCTTAAATGTTTTTAAAACTGAGTTGCGTAAACTTAACCTCAGTGAATATTTAATTGGAAGCTATTAGTTTTTGCTCTTGACTCGACTGTAATTTGGTCAGTATTGTTTGTTTATTTGATGAATTTATATAACTACTTAAGTTTTTTTTTTTTTTTTTTGTACGTTGAGCATATTAGTGGTCAACTGACCCTTTCCTTGTCACGTTTTGCTTGTTACGCAATAAATTCAATCCATTTATTTATTCATTCATTCATTCAAGTGTAATTGTTCGCCGTGCTACAGCTTCGCTAATAGTTACGAAGCTGACATATTCGAAGTCAGGATCCATCTTTCAGCAACCGCAGATGTTTATCCAGGGAACATACGACTAGAATTATTTTTTTTTTTTTAGTTTTTAGCAAATTCTTATAATTCCCCGTGAAAACAAAATCATACTAGATCTGTCCGCTTACCAGAAAGTATCGGTTTCGCTTTGTTTATTGGTTTCGGAACGAATATCAACTGGGCCCCTGCCTGTAAGAGTTTGGTTATTCAAAATGGCCCCTTTCTACCTTCGTCGGCCGCAAGACAGAATGTAAATTCAGAGATTACAAACGATCCTATTGATCTGGAGCCGGAAATAGCACGAAGCCTCAGGATCCGGGACGGAAAGTTTGAAGCGCAAGCTCGAAACCAATATCTCTCTCTATCGCCCTGAAGGAGTTTTAAGCGAAATGAACACTTCCACTGACCACGTTTCGCCGGAAGTCTACGACGCCATCGGTCTGCTTGCTTTGTGTGTTTGTTCGTTCGTGATAGTGATAATTAAGTTATTAGTTTGCCTTGGGCAGATTGGGCCAATATTGGTGTTACATGGCGAGCTATTAAGCCGAATTCAACACTATATCAAGATTACCACGTTATTACCAACCTC
>JAHWFP010138229.1:0-14915 GCA_023313725.1 Lithobius niger | reverse complement strand
TGTAGGCTTCTAACCTAAACTTCGCGACATACCTAAAATTCGCGACAAGGGCAGTGACAACTTTTAGCAAAAGGTCACGCTACGATTTTTTTTTGGGGAACTTTTTTTGGGGGGTTGTCACTCTCTTCTTTCCCCTTTGTTGTTGCCTCTGCTTGGCCTTCCTGGCCTTCTTTTTGACTGTTTTTAGGCCCTGTAAGCCCTTTTTTCTGGCTGCAGCACCAGCATTAATCAGTGCAGAAAAGTAAAATAGGCCACATTTTGTTTTCAAAAAGTGTAAAAAGTGAAGGGCCAAGCACCCCCCCCCCTGCCTATCCCTGTGCACGCCATTGTTTAAATTTAGCCAATATATGAAATATATTACTCTGTTATCTAAGCACGTTTCATGTTATTATTTATATGTTTAGGCATCATACTATTTGAAAGTAGAACACTAATTTAATCTGTCTTGTATTGAAACCTGACGAAATAATACATTAAATAACTGTTGGTTCCCATTTTCCAGGGTTGAGATAATTTTTTAATTCTCAATTTCCCTGACATATCCAGATTTTCCAGGTGTATCCAATGGCAATTTCCAGGTGTTTATAAAATGTTTAGTTACCGAAACAGGCAGTAGCTAATGTTTTTATTGACATTTGTACGAAAATAATCCACCATTCCACAAATATCTGTTTAGAGATTAGTCCAAACGGGACTATTGTGTGCGCGTTATATCTTGAATCCTGCAAGTATTTTGTGAGCGGCTACGTCTTCCTGGATTGGATGGCTTTAATCGATGCCGCCATTGTTTTTGTAACCATCTTGGATATCAACAAGGCACTCTGCTACTGAAAAGGTACAATTGATTATCTGTGTTCGTTCTGCGGAGTACTCAAGATAGGCCGCGAGCACTATAAAGGCATTTTCTTCACAGATATTGGTAACAGCCTAAGATTTGATTTATATCTAAAATACTTGAGCATGTATTAAAGCACAAATTAAAATATTTGCTACTGGCCTAAGATTTTATTTTCTGATCTGCTTATTCAAAGGAACTTACACAAAGGACACCAAAGCATTTTATCAAATTTCCCTGATATTCAAAACCTTCTTGTTTTCCCTGAAATTTCCCTGAGTTTTTGGCTCTATTTTCATTTTCCCTGCGCTTTCCAGGTTCTCCGAGTTTTGTCTGACCCCTGTTTTGTTCTAATATTTGCAGTTTTTGTCTTTGGGTGATTGGAATGGTTGACGGCACCAGTAAGGTTTCACATGGCTTGACATATTCCATGACCCTCGTGGGTTAGGTGTAGTTGGTAATTGCTAGGTACAGCCAAAGGTGTGGCTTTTGTATTGTGTGATTTGGGCCTGTGGTCGTGCTTCAGTAACACCTTTATCAAAGTGCTCCATCTATTTCGAGAGCCGTGGGACGGTGTTTCGGAGGGAGGGTGGGTCAAACCCACCACGATTTTTCTTCCTTGTTCGATAAGGGTTTCAAGATTTTAGAAGGAAAACCGGTGAGATAAGAAAGCAAAGTTGCCATAGCCTGAATTATGGTGATATAAAACACACGGAAATAAACAATTCCTGGCACACAGATTAACATCGCTTAAAATACCATAATCAGGGAACTAAATGATAGAGCCGTAGGGAAAAAAAAACAGGTTTCATTTCTGGAAAGACCATAATTTTGTAAAAAGAAAAAAAATTATTTTGATATTTCAAACTGAAACAAAAGTAACAGACAAAGAAAAAAAATCGGAACGCAAAGGGTGAACGATGACTCTTTTTTTATCGTTGAAAACAACCGCGATCGGGGCCCCCCCGCCCCGGGGGCCGGACCCTTTTCCCCTCCCACGCTTTCAAGGCGAGGGGCTCGTCCGCTGACTTTAGTTCAAAACTACAGTCATAAATGGAAGCACGCGGCGGCCATAGACATAAAGAAAACCAAACGAAAGCACCGAAAAATCGTAGCGGAGGGAAGGGGGGGGGGCGAGCAGTGGCGTGCACAGGAGTGGGCGGGGGAATTGCCCCTGCTCTTTTTAGGAATTGCTCTTTTTGAAAAAATGGCCTTTTTGAGCCGAAATTTGTTGGTACGGAGGTGGCTGAGAACGAAAACAGCCTAAAAAAGGTCTAAAAAGAACAAAAAAGGCCTGAAAAGCGCAAAAAATGACAAAAAAAGGGTAAAAAGAAAGCCAAAAAAAAGTCCCTTTCCCCCAAAAAACTCAGGTTCTCTCTCTCGGGGTCTATGTAAGCTACTTGGGGGTGGGGGGAGTCGGGTCAAATGCCCCCCCCCCCCTTCCAATAAAAACTAAACAGGAGCGGAAAAAAATTAAATTTTCCTTTAACAAATGTGTGTATTAGGGATGTGTGAAAGTCAAAATTTCGAGTCGAGTTCGAGTTTGACTTCATTGTCTTCGAGCTGCTGGTTGGCGGCGATATCACAAAACTTTCTGGGAGTATGTTCCAAGAATTAATGGCTCACACAGCGAAGCAAGTATGTCCAACAATGGTGCGGATCCGTGGTTTTGTCAACTTCATGCTATGTCCTCTGGTATGTATCATGTTAGACAGTCGTCCGTAGAAAAAAAACTGGTTGACAGGTAAAATTACTTTGCCATCAATAATTTGACGAGTCTTAGTGACGTCACCTCTTAAACGCCTATCAACAATGGTTGCCAGGTAAAGCCTTTTCAAACGTTCTTCGTAAGGCTCACTCTTCAGAAAAGAACAGTGCCTATATAGTGCCGCTCTCTAAACTTGTTCCAACCTGTAAATATCACCGTTGTAATGAGGTGACCAGGTGTGCAGTATTCAAGTTTTGGTCGAATAAACGTCATATATAATCTTCTTGTATTCGTAAGTGTCCACGACTTGAACATAGATTTTAAAATAAAAAACGTTTTCCGAGCATCATTCACAACTTGTTGCACCTGATTATGCAACTTAGAAACTCTAGTTTTGATCATGCCAATTCCCAACGTTTGCAAAAACAAAAAGACTATGACGCTACCATTCTATTGCATAAATTAATACATATGCAAACCTATTTACATTGCCTTTTGGACTTATATGTCGGACTGCCTGAGCGAGGAATCGAACTTACGACCTTTGAAAACAAAGGCTGAGGTCCTACCGCTGAGCCATACTGACACGGCCGAAAGGAAACGTCCGTAGGCAGCATTTTACATGCGCATCATGCACGTGTAAATGCTGCCTATGGACGTTTCCTTTTGACCGTGTTAGTATGGCTCAGTGGTAGGATATCGGCATTTGGTTTCGAAGGTCGTGGGTTAGATTCCCCGCTCAGGCAGTCTAACATATAAGTCGAAAAGGCAACGTAGTTTTCATCTGTATTTATTTAACTCTTGTTGAGCCTTTGGTTTTCCGTCTTTAATTCTGTTGAATTTTGTTCATGTCGTTCTTTAGCTTTTTTTTTAACTGATTGTAAAAAAAAAACTCCGATGGCTTGCAGCCGTGTTTCAATAAAAGAGAAAGCCTGCAACGTCTGGCCTGACTTTAGATAAACGTAATCTTCTGTGTTTCAAATGGCTTTTTTTCCCGTTCAAATGGTCGGTTTTTTCCTCGTTGTTGTACTACAAAACACTTGAAGGTCTTCAAGACATATATTTTTTTTTGGCATCCTGACATCTAATTAAGAATCCGGTTATCTAGGCTACAAGGTACTCCGTGCACCCTCATGGAATTTTCGTTCTTCTCTATTTTTTTTGCAATATTAAATTAAGGTAGAGGGCGTGAGATTTTGACAACTTCTCGCACAGTAGCTGTCAAAAATGACATCATAATTGCTAATTTAATTTAATAATAGAGGTAAAAAGGCAGGAGAGAGAAAAGAATTTATATATGCCATCTTACCATTTCAGAATTTATGGCATAAATGAAAAAGATTTTGAATGGCTGAAAATGGACGATGCATTGGTGGTATCTAAGTATCGTCTCCTAAAACGTACCAGTTTCAATTTGAGGCATGGAAATAACACAGTCATTATTGTAAGTAACCAAATGAGTTCTTGAGATAACAATTACTTGACCGAAGGAGAGATGCTGTGATACAGTATTTTAACGAAGTGATGCCGAAGGCCGAGCGGAACTCTGTTTACGAATACACTCCAATGCAACCATTGTAACTGCATCACGAAATAACCACTGCATCAATTTACACCAGGTTTTGTACATTGACTGCGTTACATCCAGTGGTGGTTTTAAGAAAGAAAATTTAAAACTGGACATGTTGTTGAGGAATAATCAAGGTGACAAATTGCAAAGATGGTGGATCTGCTCATCTATTTGCTCGCCAATTGTGTCGAAGCGCGAAAATACCGCATCGTTTGTAAATATCAAGACGAATGTAATGCACGTTCAAATTCTGTCAACATCAGTTCTCAACTGGATCCCAAAATTGACGCTTTCCAACAAAAATTCTTCAAATTTGCGGGTGCTTTGTCTGCTGAAAAAGCAAAATCGGAAAACCGCTGGTCCCAACCACCGTCAATGCGATCCAGCGACGCACTGCGAAAGCAAATGGACAAAGAAACAACATGCGATGACGCAACTGAACGATGAGCCACAATGCAGTCTCCAATGCAACATGGGTTGTTTGCAATCGCTTTGTTCAATTTTGCTAACAGTCAGAGATGAAAGTTATTCTTGGTTGGAAAAAACGGAAAAACCAGGACTAAAATAATTTTTTATGATTTTTTGAGGGTTTGCCATTCTCGAAAACAAGGAAATTTGCTGAAACCAGGAAGACTTTGATGCCTGGACAGTGTAACGAATGCTGCCCTACTAGGCAGGAACACCAACACATCGTGCTAAATTTAAACTATGGATTTAAAGCAATTTCAACAAACAGCTACCAAATTTTATCGTATATTTAAAAAATTCATATTTGGCTCGTAGTCCGACTTAAAAAAGCAACACTAGTACTCCTAGCAGTCGTATTCACATTTGAGTGGGAGATAGGGCAAAAAAATGTGAGTGCAAACATCTGACGTAGAGGTAAACAATTTCAGTACAGCCGCATAAACGAATGTGAGTATCCTAACATCTGAGTGTATTTCTATAGATGCGTTTTAACCCTTACACTCACTTTTAGCCCCACTCACACTTCATGTGATTTCTGGAATACGCATATAAGCGTCATCACCTAGCTGCAAACACAGACACACGGGTGGCGAACGACATTCCCTTAAATGTTTTGTTATTAATCAGATTTTCAAGACCAAGGCATCTAAACACAAGCAGTTAGATAATGTTTATCAAATTAGAGTTGACTGGCTGGCGTAACACGTTTTTAGCCAAGTCACCGTCTCACGTCTTTGACTAATGCGCTATTTATTATAATAGTTTGCTTCTATCTCCATGTTGTATCTTTCTAGCTTGAATATTTAATTACTAGATCAATAATCGATCGTGATACACCCACACTCCCTTCTCCCAACTGATTTTCGGCAACACAACAAAATCATGCCTCAGGCCGATCTCACACCTCCAAACTTATCATGAATATCTTAAACCAATTAAATGCCAACAACGATTTATAAATTATTCAGGGGACAATTGCCGGAAAGATAATAGCTTGATGTTGTGGCACCTTACAATATACGACGACCAAACACGTTGGTTTGGGGTCAGTAGCCTCACCAGCGAAGAAGCAGTCTGCATTAAAGACTGGCCTTGTGAGGACACACGATACACTAATCTGAGAAAGAACTTGAAAAGACAACTGCCCCGACTGGAGTATAGTATAGTCCCGGCTAGTAAACGGGAAGTCCTGGGTTCGTGTCCCAGTCGGGGCAGTTGTCTTTTCAAGTTCTTTCTCAGATTAGTGTATCGTGTGTCCTCACAAGGCCAGTCTTTAATGCAGACTGCTTGCTTTGTTTACCCTTTACCTTGTGATTTCTTCTTTATTTAACCTCACCAGGTTAGAACAACGGTTTTCTTGGTCGCGTACTAGAGAGCAATGACAATAATGTCACATTATTACATTATTATACTATCCATATCATTAATTCGCTTCACTCACTCCATTGGCGTCGACCCATGCTTCATGCAATTTCTTTGATTCCAAGAACATCACCAAATCGATGTACCGATTTTTTTCGACGCAAACTAATTGCAATTATTGCTCACAATTCATCCAACACATTTCACAGCACGCCTGCTCATGACGTCATAGTTTTATTAGAAAAGTTTGTTCAAGCATAAAAAAATCACATGTACAAACTATGACATTATGAACAAACGTCATGAGAGTAAAACAAACTTTGGCGTTATTTTTGAAATTTTTGTTTTGCATATTTGAGGGCTATAAAATCAAGTTACAGCGACAAAAATAGGCCTAATGGAAGCGCAATTTAATTATCTTTCTTCTGGTCCTGCTCCCATTTTTGTACGTGCTTTGGTTCAAGAGGAAAAGAGGTACACGTACATACGCACGCACACACATCATACGTTTTTAATGATGTAGCTTATACTGCATTATTATATACATAACTCCAGGGAGCTTGGATCATACGTAGCTTTGATAGGGTGGACCGACTTATTATTACGCTTTACCGCGAGAAACCGTGCGATATTTTGGGAGAGTTCTTTACCATACAACAAACGCGTCTGACGTCTCTGCTCCCATTTCGTGCCATTTTACTGATTCTTGCATCTCATTGGCTTTTGATTTTGCTGATGAATCGACACAAAATTGGACTAACAAACGAACGAGTACTCATCATCAAACGTAAGCCGGACCGCTCCAATTGTGTAAATTGTTTTAAAGTGCATTAACCTACCAGTACAATCGACAATGCGACTGAAAATAGCAACGTTTGTTATCAGACGGAGAGCACCACCACATGCGATCATCGTAAAGCATGCCATTGTTTTGGTTTCGACGCAACGACGTCAGCTACTCTCGTCTTGGGTAATCTGGTAAGAATTTGTCGTTTTGTTTTAATAATGTGTATTTTAACGTTCAGCAAAGATTTAACGATCATATATTTCGTAATTATTCATTAATTTCGTTAAAAATTACTCGCTAGTTGAAACAAATCTTTTTGTTGGGTTCGAAAAACCAAGCATCGTCTGCTTCGAGGATTGGTTTGGGAGCAAAAACGTCATCAACAGAATCTCGCGCATGACGGGAAATAGCTGCGCTCTTGCTCAGACGCGTTCTACTGTGGGTCCACCCTATCAAAGCTACGTATAGTCCAAGCTCCCTGCATAACTCTATGCTGGAGCCAGTAATTGGGATAGCTGCGAGGGGCACTGGATAAACATCGAAGGGGAAAAGAAGGACGTCATACTGAAGCCAATACTGTTAGAGAGGATTTCTTAGGCCTAAAACGCGCAATTTTTTCGATTTGTTGGCAGTTGCTGAGATTTTTAGCAAGTGGTATATTTTATTTTCCGATTTACAACCTCGCAGAATAACGGATCGGCGAAAACAACTTTTTTTAAGCCTAAGAAATACTCTAAAAGCACTTACTTGACTAGAAGTGCCGTTGTTTTTCACCTCCATTTTAATCCAGTGGTCCTTGCAGCTATCTCTTCAAATACTAGCCTCGCAGCCAATATGGCGTTACTGTCGTATAACGCCATACTGGATACGAGGCTACGATCTGGAGCCGGTCGTTGAGCTAACTGCAAGGGGCACTGGACGAAAACGGAGGTAAAAAACAACGGCGGCTTTAGTCAAGCCGATGCTGTGAGAGCGTATTTCTTAGGCCTAAAAAACGTTCTTTAGTACAATCCTTTAGAAGGGCATACACACATTGAAGCATTTGGCCACGTGTCTCTCCCCCCACCCCGACCCTTCCGTTTTTTGCCCCTTTTTGCCTTCTTCGCCTTTTAGGTAGATAAAATCATGGGAAAAAAAACATTAAAATGAAAGCTAAAATCATTTTTAAAAGGTTTATCGAGGAACATAGTACTGATTTGCCCTTTTTAGCGCTCTTTCCTGCCTCTTGCCTCTTGAGCAAGGAAGGAAACTCCCGAAAAAAGTTCTCACAAAATGTGTGCAATTGCCCCTTTTTTCAAGTGCCGCACCCCCCCCCCCCCCCATTTCTTATTGAAAGTTTGCATAAGTCCCCTGATACCTTACGCTGCGTAACATATATTAAGGTTACAAATCTGATAATTAAAGATTGTACTTGCTGAAAATTGTAGCAGCTGCCAATAAATGAAAAAAAATGTACAGATTTAGGTCCAAAAAACCCGCTCTCACAGTATTGAAGGAAAAATACACTAATGTTGAGGATCGAACCGAGGACCTTAAGCACATGAGACAGCCGTGCTAACCATCAAGCTACCTTACCCTATAGCTAAGCAGGGCATACAGAATACTAAATTATGAATTATAAAGGTTTCTGCTCAAATCAATTTTGTCATGGCTCCATTTATGTGCTAGTAAGTAGTTAACATAAAACAAAAGTAGTAATACCCCATTCTTAACTAGATAGGTGAAAGAATTGCTAAGCAGGGTATGACTAAATAAGTTTTAGGCTTACCACAACGTGATGACGTCTGTTTTTAAGAACAATGACAATTCGTAAACGTTGTGACCTGTAGTGATAACAGCTAGTTTTCAATAAATGAAGAAAATGCAGGTTTGTATTTGCATAATCTACGAGAATGCCGCCGCCTAAAATTATGGAACGTCTCCGCTGGCCCTTCGCATATCGGCGCGTCGATTTTCACCGCCTCTGCTGCGAAAAAAATGATACTTGCCGCCGCCGAAGAATTATTTAGTAGGCGCACACCTCTATGTTGAGATTTTCTGCGCTGAAAAGGAGAGACGGCACGTATACAGAAAATACGAAACGTCTACAAAATCAGAAAAAAATATATATTGAGCTTCGACTGCAACTGGCGGTTGTAAAGACACCGTTAATAAATCTCACCTAATTTAATTCCCCCCGACTGAAGAAATAAAACTAAATTTATTACGTCATTATCCGAATTAGCGCAAACACAAACACAAGATGGTGCTGCATTTGTCAGCTATAAACAACAGACAGGACGTACTTAAATAACACAGAACGATACCACCAATGTAAGGTTGGCCAATTAGGTTTCAATTCACGGTTCTGGTCAGCTTTTAAGTAGCCAGTCAAAATGGACGAAACGAGCGTGGGTCTGCTTTGAATACCAACATCTTAAAACGTGAGTTTCCTTTCCTGGAAGCGGTTTACCAAAACAAGCGTATGGTGCGCAATTAACGTCAAACAACGCGAGATTGACGAAATTTTCAAAGCATAATACCATAGCCATAGAAGGAGAGGAGGAAGCAGTCTTGAGACCGGGGAAAAAGGGGGGGCAGTTTGTCTCAGGCACTGGTACTGTTGGCCCAAAAGTGGGGCCCCGTCCCGTCCACATATAACGTTCTTTACACGGTCATTACAGATCCCCAAAAAACGTTGATTTTCAATTTTTCTTATTTTTTTTCCAAATAGCGTGCCTCGCTTGCGCTACCGCGCTCGCTGTGGTTGAGCACATAAAATCAAACACCCGCAACCAAAAACTCGTCCGGGCAACCAAAACCTCACACCTGATATCCGAAGAGACGCTTCGTATCAATATAAAAAAAAAGAAAAGAAACTACTAGCGGCCCGTCCCCGGTTCCAGAACGGAAATGAAAGGAGATTGGAGGAGGGGCCCCTGGCCAATAATTTTGTCCGGGGGCCCCACCACTTCAATCGATGATCCTGATACCAGGAGTGAATAAATACCATACACGTCCGTATACATATTGTCTTTCGCTTTCTGTTCTGTCACTTGCACAAGGCCATCTGTGTGAGAAGCAGCAAAAGCTTCAGTTCATTGTTCCAGGCCAATTGATTTAACATCACCAAAATCTTATTTTACCAAAGCAGTGCCAAGAGGCTTTAACTGGCTTCTGGCATGGGGCAAGGCAAGTCGGAAGGCAAGACGGAAGGCAAGACAAGCAATTTCAACTCCAGTCGTCCTTGATTCAGACAAAATGCGTTCCTTGCTTGTTCTCACATGAACTTACACATGCTTGGACCATTCGCAGCACAATGGGCATTTTTCACACATATTTATTCGGTGAAACCTACAAGGTAAAAATTTTAATGTAGGTTTTCCGCAAAAGTAAAAACAGACACTAGTTCAACAACTGGCCGCATAGAGTCATGACTCGATACCAACGGTGGAAGATGCGGTACAATTGTGTTGGAGATCTTCCTTCATGCCGCACCTGAAAATACTTTTGGCGGGGGGGGGGGGGGGGGGGCACTTACGAATGATAATGGGGGGTCATGGATTTTTTGAGCTCTCTCTAGGTAGTAAAGAATTTTTTAAGCTTTGTTAAGAGGGAGGGCGCAAAATAACTTTGAAGGAAAACTGCAATTCTAGGCAGCCGTAGAAAGGGGGAGGGCCGCAGGATGATGGGGGTCATATAATTTTCGAGCTCTCTTTAGGTGGTCAAAATCTTTTTAGGCTTTGTTAAGAGGGAGGGCTCAAAAAACTTCTATCAAACGAAAGGAACGAAAAATGCAATTCTAGGCATCAAAAATTTCTAAAAACGCCGTAGAAAATTGTTGCCCCATGTGATATTCATCACGTTGCACGTGTTGATGATTTGAAGGGCATGGACATGCTCACTCGAACTGCCCTAGTAATGCCAATATGCATCCTTCACGTCAAAAGTTATTCTACCGTTATGAATCATGAATATCGGTCAAGGCTATTTTTAAGGAACACTTCTTTGGATGTTTTACAGAACATACCATCAGTCGCATCAGTCCTGGCTCATTTTCCCTACAGTTGGGAACCTGTCGATGCGAAATGCTATTCGTGAATAAGTCCAGAGGAAATCATCAACACATAACCTGAGAAGGCATACGAAAATCTTACTTTTTGCGGTGGGGGGGGAGGGGGGCAGAATATTTTTGTACTTTAGTGGTTGCCGCGGGGTGGGGGGGGGTCAAGTTTTTGTTTTAGAGTCTTGGGATGATTTCAATTCCTCCGAATCCACCCTCGCCCCCCACCACCGGGACATAAGTATTGAACGGTCACTTAGTTATATACGGTTTCATATCCTGTTTAGCAGAATATCCCGTTTCAGAGAATAATTTTTTTTCCAAATTACGTGTCTCGCTCGCGCTACTGCGCTCGCTGAGGCCAAACATATAACATCAGAAACCACAACTAATCACAAATTCCTTCTAATTAGGAATGCAACTTTAACTTCTCCAATGCTAAATTTATAAATGATATTTTGATTCGGTGAAATGTGATGATGCGAAACGGGAAGTCATCACGCAAACAGCCTACACATTCTATAACATATATACATGTATATATATACACGTTCTATATACGCGTTCTAGGTATATATATATTTTTTTTTTTTTTATCATTGAATTAGGAAACAACACATGACACGCAAGCTTTGGCTCTGGTGGGGCGTTTGTTCCTTTTCTCAATTTCCGAATTGTTTTCCACTATAAATGTAACGAATTTTTACTTCACTATTCGTGTCTACAGATTCGTTCTTCGCCCGACGAGTCAGGAAGGAACCCCGTGAATACTGATCAGCCAAGAAGGCGGGCGGTTCGCATAAAAATGGCGCCCCCCCCCCCCAAAAAAAAAAAATACGGTTTAAAAATATACCTTCCTGGAAGTGTGAGCTTTACCTGATGATCCTTAAGCAAAGAACGCCAAGCAGTAAAGATGTAAAAAGTGCAATAAACCACATAATCGTAAAACTAGAGCTATACAAGGAAAAGTGTAAAGTTTTAGGGTGCCCGGTGGTGTAATAGCCCGTGCCACGCGGTACAACTTCATGAAAATGTGAAGCTCTGACCATGATTGCCAAACTACAAGGCCAGACCTGCAACCTTTTTTTGAGGGATACACAATATGGCCGCTTTAAGCGACGTTTTTAACTTAAGAGTATTTAGTTTATTTCGTTGCGGGAGATGCTTATTCGTACCTAAAGCAACAAGCAGGAAACGACCGTACCGCTGCATGACTGTGACATCACCAACTGTGGTATCAAGTGGTCTAGCGGCTGATAGCTTTTAGCAGGGACTTTCTACTTGGGTCCGTCCACTCAATTGAACGTGTCTGAGCTATAACAGCTATTTCCGGCTATAAAGTGTACTCGGGGAAGATAACCTAAGATGTCACAGTTGGTGACGTCCTTGCTCCCAAACCAATCTTCAAAGCAGACGACGCTTGATATTCCGAAGCTAACAAAGACGTGTGTTTCAACCAGCAGTAGTTTTTAACGAAATTAATGTATCTATATGTATAAAAGGCTTTGGTGCACTGACCAAAATCATCAGGTGTGTGTGCATAACAATCAGTAACAAACGTTTGTGTGTGCGTTACAATGTTTGCGCCCTGTAACAATCAGGAAGAGCTTTCAAAAATTGTTGAGAAACAATCAATGTCTGCACGATCGTTGCTGGGTTTATCGCAATTGGTGTCAGAACGGACAAACAATCAATTCAGCAACATAACAGCAGCGTCGTCCATTGCAAAAACAAAAAGACATTTACTTCCCTACGAAAACCAAACAACAGGGGTTCAAAGGGAGTGGAAGCGGCGACGGGGGTGGGGATATTCACACCACACAATGGGAGAATTCGGGGGGGGGGGTGCAATGGAGAGGGAAAAGGGCTACCAGGGAGTAGGCGCATGGGGAGAAATCTGACCACGCACCGGGAGAATGTGGGGCGACGGGGCCGGGGGAAGGCGGGGAGGAGACAGATTGGGGCCTCGAAGTTATTTTCATTTCGTGCTACCCAGTAAAGTATTTCACTTAGGTACGCGGGAACCGGCTAGACCGGCGTATGTTATGCCGGGGGTACACTAGTATGAAATATCTGATTGCGCAATCTTAACTGAACGTTAGAATACACACTCTTAAATCAAACCGACATTTATTAAGAGATTACCAAAGATGAGAGTTGGTGACGTCATTACTTCGAAACCAAAACAACGGTGTGCTTTTTAACGATGCACGCTTGTAACGGTGATATCCGTCTGTTGAAACGATATAACTAATGTTGCGTATTTTCATGTTAGTTAAAGTCACCTGTTCACCATGTCGATAGCGTTGCCCATATTCTAAGCATAGCGGTATAGCGGCACCTGGATGAACCAGACGATTCGATCGTAAAAACAACATGGAGGGACAAAGGTTACAGTTTTATATGATAAAATACCGTATGCTCGGTTTATCTGTGTTAAAGAGGTGTGATTGGCTGGTGGCTGCCGTTGACTCGGTTAATTGCCGCTAGAAATAATGAAGGTTTATTTTCGTTCTAAAACATTTAGTAAGATTAAGAAATTCAACTAGTTTATCTCTCTTTCTAGTAGCTTTAGATGACGTCAAAGCTTTAAAAAAAAAATTGTACGCTCCTTTAACCCCCCCCCCCCCTTGTTTTCAACTTTTGAATTGATTTGTTCTTTCATCAAACCGGCCGTCCAGTCGAGATTCAGCAATTACTAAAGATCAGTCTTTTGACCGGAAGCAGTTCCTACGCTGGCTTGTTAAACAACACAGAGCTAACGAGCTAACCGTCTTACACGCTACCTGTCACTCAAAACACGCTACGTCATTCCTTCCTCCTCACGTGTCACGTGCCAACCACGCAAATTGGTATAACTCTTGCCCCCTCCTCCTCCCCTCAATCTCCATCTCCCCGTCCCAAACTCCTCCCTCCGGACAGGCTACTAATTCAAATTCTGGTCAGAAGCTGTCAAGTCTGAGATACAGCCAAATTGAAGACGATGAGAGTTTAAGAAAAAAACATCACCCGAGTTTCGTTTGTTGAAAACTTGTTTCAATAAGCTATTTATGGCAAGCTATCATGGCAAGTCGTTCACCCCGATATTTCCCTGATGAACAATCAAGTGGTTATATTTACGTTGAATCCACTGGCTTGCATGATGATAAAGGTATTAGAAATAGTTAATAAAAAAAAATACAAGCCGGACAAAAATTACGATACTATGAACTGCCCAAATGGTGGTAAGCTGGTTGCCTTGGCTACATGCGTACAATCGTTTCGTCAAACATAAAATGTGCACTATAAACATTTTAAAAGCTAAACTAAATCATTGCGTAAACGCGCCCTAAAAATAGGAAGATCCACTTTGTAACTAGCTTTGTTTTCCGCCACTAGTCACAAGGAAGAGAAGCTGGTGAATTCGCTGTCTGGCTCCAAGCCAATTGATTTAACATCTCATGAAGATAATCAGAACATTGGCTATGTTGGTGAATTTTCCTGATAACATAGAATCCTCAACTATTTTTACTAGTGAACTGCCCCGAAAACTGTTAGCATGCTGCCACACTTGAGCAGCTGTAGTCAGACCCAAGTAAACAAACCGAATCGATCCATCCATCTCCGCGTGCAGATGATAATTCCCTCTTAAGGAGATGGTGTTTGTTTAAGAGTTGAGTAAAACGATTTTTCTGTTCGTGGGAAAAGTCAATCCCCGCCTACTCCCTCCTATAATGACTGAAATTGGGAGTATTGGATGGTCCGTGAACGCCCCTTCGGAGGCACACAGCATCGATAACATCACTGCCAACATTGATGAAGCCAATTTCTATGCTGCCTTAATTTGATGGCCAAACAGATCTTTGCCTTCGGAGCCAAACCTTCAGCGCCTGGCACCTGGCCCAAAAACTGGATTGCTTCGAGAACGAGAGAGAAATGTATTGAAAGGTAGCCGTTTGAAGAGATGCTTACGATAATAATCGCGGTATTCGGGTTTGTTTGTCCCTAAATGTTACTTACCTCAGAATCCCTCTGCAACTCGTATGGTTATATGCGTAAAAATTGTCTTTTGTTAATTATTTCCAATTTCGCAATTTAGGTTCGTAAGCAGTTTTCGCTGTACACTCAATTTTAGAATTTGAAGCATGGACACACAATAAACCA
>JAHWFP010138228.1:0-24343 GCA_023313725.1 Lithobius niger | reverse complement strand
ATTATCTCGGTCCTGCCACCTACTGATGTTTTTTTGAGAAACAAAATATGATGCTGGTTAAGTGCTTACAGTCAGTACCAGTCAGGGTAATGTGAGAGGATATAATCCTCCTTTGGTGGCTTTGGGCTGCTCTGGGCATTATCTCACACAACCATATGGTGGTTATCACAGGTTTCTTAGTTCAAAGGCCTGGTGTGTCGTATCTAAAATTAGCTACAAATTACTAGAACAAAATAAGAAAACTTGAGGATTTCCAGTATTTACTGTTTTTTTTTTTTTAAATCTAACTAAATGCAATACCTACCTGGGTAGGGTGAGAGACCACCACCTTCCTTCAGCGTCTGTGTGACTACTCTGGATATTATCTTAGTCCGACCTGCTGTTTGTGTTTTTTTCGGGAAACGAAAGGGGATGCTGGCAAAGTCTTGACAGTCAATACCACCCAGGGTAGTGTGAGAGACTCAAGCCTCCTTCAGTGGCTGCAAGCTACTCTGGACATTAACTCGCCGATCCATATTGCAGCCAAATAAAACAGCCAGCCAAATACGCCATTTTATGTAAATTTAATGTCTTCATAAGATAAGAAATTAGTTATATTGAATTTCAACAATAAGATAAAATGAAAAAAATAATTTAAAAAAATTGTTTACTAGCACAAAATAAAGAATCTCGAGCAATTCTATTATTTATTTAAAAAAAAATTCTAAATAAAATGCAACACATGCCTAGGTAAGGTTAGAGACCAACATCCTCCTTCAATGGCTGTATGCCTAATCTGGGCATTATCTCATGCCAGCAAGCTAATGGTGGATTTTTGGGAAACGAAGGTTGACGCTGACAAAAGTCCTGACAGTCCATCACTGTTAGCCTATGGTGAGAAAAAACCAGATTCTCTGTTTGGCTGTGGGCCTACTATGAACATTGTCTCAGCACATCTAAGTGGTGTTGTTTCTGGGGAAATATAAGGACAGGGTGGTAAAGTCGTGACAGTCACTACCTGCCAGGATAGGGTAGGAAACTATACCTGCCTCATTCTATGGCCGTGGGACTACCCTGGACATTATCTCAGCCAAGCCAGCTGGCAGTAGTTTTTTTTTGGAAACGAAAGGCGATGCTGGCAAAGTCCTGACAGTCAATACTGTCCAGGGTTGGGCAGTATTGACTATCAGTGATTCTGGAGCATTAAATATGGTTGCAATCTATTCCTCTCGTAATTACTACCCTGACTTTGGTGAAAACTTATTAGTTGTTTTGTCTCCTTTGGTTAGAATATTTACTAAATTTCCTTGCTCTGAAACAATGACAGTTCATGACCTAGATTAGGATCTTAAGATTAAGTGATGATATACCACTCATTCAGAAATGATAGGTGAACCAAACCGTTAGTATGGATTACACACGTTAAGTTGGTGGGTGAGCAAACCTTTAACATTTCACCTTTTAAACTGAAAGTAAAGGCAACTGACCCTCAAGACGTTTTCTGATTGATTTCCACCAAGCCCTCATCTCACCATAATCCTTCTATCATGATGTATAAGTCAATCTTTCACACATTCACATCCTTGGCGTTAAAACAAGGGTTCATTGGGTGGGAAACTCGGTGATGTCATGAATTACTTGTGGAGAACATAGGGTTTTAATTAATGCGAAAAATGCCCTTTAAGAATTTCCAATTTCTCCTGCACAGAAGATAAGTCACCGATATTTGGTGATATTGGCTAGCAGCAAGAGCAATACGTTGTGAATGGTTCACCCTGCGTCTGCCAAACCTTCGCGACTGCTCAACCAAGAACTTGTTTAAAGTTGGTAAAGGTCTAGTTTATTCACTAACCAGAAAAGTGTTTGAATAGCTAGCGCAGGATGAACTAATCTGCAGCATTGCCCTATTGTGACAATGGAACACAGTTAATCATGCAATCGTTGTCTATATTTACTGAGATACTTAATTCTCTCAAGATAGTTTAAATAGGTGTGCTCTTACCCCTCAGATTCTAAGATCAAGTATTTTGGAAATTCAATCTAATTAAATTTCGTGACTCGAAGCCTGTTGATGGGTCCCTGACTAAGAGTTTAAATGGTGGTTGTTGCTGGCATACGTTATTTGTTTTGGTGGTATAAAAAAAAATCACTTTTTACATTATTTTTCATTCTGCAAGCCAAGATTGGGGCTTTTTCGTAACAAGTGACCCTTAATACGTAGGCCAATTAGACAAACTATAGGTATTCATATCGACCATCTGATCAGATGAATACGCCAGCTGACTATGGAATTACAAGATTGAACAGATTAGGGAACAGTTTACAACGTTTTAAACGCATTTTATAACACATTTCCCCTAACACTTGCACTTGGCTGAACATTTGCAGTGATCTGGATTGAGTCCTGGTAACTCAGAGGCAAGAGATAGTGCCACATATAATCGAAAGACATGTGTTACATTCCCAGCCACACAATAGCACGTTAATTTTGTACGTCTAAATGAATGCAAACTGACTTTGTGGCAGTTCCCACATCATCCGGCGAAGTTTATTAAATGTCTTCGTCTTTCTTCATTAATGTGAGCAAGAAATGTGAACTTGTCCGACTGTGATTCAAACCTAGAATATTTTATATAATTAACCAGTGCTATGACAACACAAGGTCTTGGTTCCGAAACCCAATAGGGACAATCTTTCTCAGATTAGTTTATCGTGTATTATTACGAGGACTGTTTTAATGCTTCTGTCTGGTTCTTTAACCATTTACGTTGTGATTAATTATTGTTTATCGATCGCTTCAAATCACTTTCATCGTGATTAAACACTTTATTATTACGACTTAAAAAGGAAAACTGTTTTGTTCTTTCCGTTTCAGTAAAATGGATGCTTCAGCAGTTGGATTTGGGTATCGACGTGGTAGGAGAGCACGGAATATAGCTATTTTGGGTTTGCATCTCCCCACTGCAAATTATTCCACACATGCCGTCCAAAACAGGCAACACATCTCTGTCGGTTCCAGATTTCGTAAATATTTACAAAAGACGACCTTAAGTTATGCGAAGATTGTGTGGTTTGCTGCAGTTTTGCCACTCTTTGGGATTTCCGTCTACCAGCTGCACGAACGGATCTCAACTTATTTGGATGATTCCTCAACAGTCAGACATTATTTTGAAACCAGAAAATTCTACTCGTTCCCGGATCTGATAATTTGTCCAGATTATGATTTGAAGAATCCTCAGCAATTGGTTAAAATTGTCGAAAAACAGTTTGGACGACTTTCCAGTAATGAAATAGACAAAATGTTACAAAATGGAGCCGTGAATCTTTCTGACATGTGGAATACAACGGCACTGTCTTTCAGTAAAACGGTACCAACTGTTCTTTGGGTAAGTAATAACTACCCCAAAACAAAACTTGTTAAGGATTCCCGCCAAGCTTTTCGGCCGTGTGAAGTCGTGATATCAAACGCCAAGCTCTTTTGCCAAGCAATTCCCACCGAGTAATAGTTCGAAGGTTAAATGAAATATATGAAAATTGCTTACTGCGCAATTTTCAATTATTTCATTTAACGTGTTTGAAGTCTTAGTCGGTGGGATTAGCTTGGCGAAAGAGCTTGGCGTTTGATATCACGACTTCACACGGCCGAAAAGCTTGGCGGTAATCCTTAACAAGTTTTGTTTTGGGGTAGATATCAGCTATTTTTGGTCCAAATTGATGAAATCCATTTGTTTTTCTTAGTGATTATGAGATGGAAACACGAATTTAGTTTTCTGGTCCATTTCCCTTTCCTTTTTGTTGGCTTTCGTTACATTTTGAGGACAGCAGTCACCTTGTTTTATATGACAGTATCAAGACACACACTTGTGTGTCGCCCGCCAAGATAAAACGATAACATCCAGATAATATGTATAATATGTATATATGAGCATGGCGACCACTAAACACGTTGTGTCTTTACAGCAAAGGTAGTTTGGCTGTTTTCAGGCATGTGAGGATAAATAACAATGCGACAGAAAAGGCTGAAACTTGTTTGATCGGGAGACTTTGGTCGCCTGGCAACACAAAAGTCACTGTTAGACACATAGCTTAACGTTTTCGTGTTGAAAAAACGATCTGAATAACGTTGATATTTACCTAATCTAGACACACGCTAGTGTGTCGCCGCCAAGTAACAGTAGATCTTCCCATTGTAGACATCCGATTGTTAATGATAAAAAGGCGGCTCACTAGCAGACATGTGTCTGGTAACTGTAAGCAATTAAAAACATATTTTGGCATGTTGAGGATACATCCCAATGCGACAGAAATGTTTCAAATTATGGAAAATGTCAGGGGAAGGGTCAGAGATTAAGAAAAAAATAATTTTTAAAGGATGAGTGTCCACCAATCATAGAGAAAAAGATGCGTCAGTAACGTTGTTTTTATGTTCTAGACACACGCTAGTGTGTCGCCGCCAAGTAACAGTAGATCATCCCATTGTAGACATCCGATTGTTAATGATAAAAAGGCGGCTCACTAGCAGACATGTGTCTGTTAACTGTAAGCAACTGAAAGCATATTTTGGCATGTTGAGGATAAATCCCAATGCGACAGAAATGTTTCAAATTGTGGAAAACGTAAGGGGAAGGGTCAGAGATTAGGAAAAACTAAAATTTAAAGGATGAGTGTACACCAATCATAGAGAAAAAGATGCGTCAATAACGTTGTCTTTATGTTACTGTCTAGCTAACTAGCTGCTAGCTAGCCAGTTAGCTGACTAGCTAATAAGATTTTTCCCATGTTGAATCCCATAGACTTTTTTCTCATGGCTAGCGCAAAATTGAGAAGGCCTACGTACCTGAACTTTTGCACACGGATGCATAGTGATCTGAGGATGGTCCTTTTGTTGGTTTGGGGGTTGTACGGGTTAAGACAAATGCGTGGGAGGGTTTTGAAATTCGCCACGGGCGAATTTAAATTTCGTTTCTTTTCCTGTTGCAACCAAAGACTTTAAGTAACAATGGCTTGAACAATCAAGACTGGTCCTTAGATTTATTGTAAAAGCCTGGACGAACTAAACAAGGGGCTTCAGCGACTATCTAGTCGCATTGGTCTTCTGTACAGTTCGTCCACTTCCAATGTTGAGGCGCACACCTCTATCATGCACTACAACAGCTATCTTTATTATATAATCTAAAAACAGTAACCATCAGAATTGCCCGTTACAAATGTGTTAGCTTTTAAGCTTATTTTACGTTTTAGGCATAATTGTCAGCGTTTAGGCCTAATTTACAACTTTAATTTCGTAAGTAGCAATTAACGGAGATATTTGGATTGTATACAGTAAGCCTATTCATTTTTGCATCACGGTATGCCTCCGCGCACACAGTTACAGAATGCAACGTAATGCGCAACGTAGCCTAATATAGATCAGTGGTAGTAGGGACGGGACAGGAGAAACGCTGCAGCAGCGACTCGTAACAACTATTGACGTTGCCATGGTAACGTGATTTTAGATCTAATTTTCATTTTTTAGGTCTAATTTTTGTTAACGGCAGTTTTGGTTTCGTACTTAGCAGATAGGCCTAATGGAGAATTTGGTTCGACCGTAAGCCTATTCATTCATGCAACAATGCGACAAGACTCTTTTAAACGAAACTAAGATGTTTTGTTTTTAGGGCTGCGTTAACACAAATATTTAGGATTTCAATTCGACGATGAAATGTTATTATTTAATTTAGTTACGTCGAAGAAGTCTATTAGCTATAAGGAGGCAACGATGTTTTAATTTGCCATGTTATTTAACTAACTTTTGACACTGAATCGAACGTTGTTAACAGTGGTCGTCAATTTCTGGTACCGTTGCGAAGTTGAAAAAAGCGACGGACGGACGGACGGACAAAGTCGTTGCAATAGTCTTCTCAGCCGGTACGGCTGTACAGAAGACTAAAACTGAACTGTAACGGAGGACAAAATAAAGAAACATTAACGTTGCCGTGGATTGCGTAAGACTAAAGGGATGCGCGTTAGATGATGGTTATGCAACAATACGAGCATACACGAGCTAATGGGGTTTTTGTTAATAACCCAAAAATAAATTGCTTCGCATTCTGCTGTTTTAGTAACAGCGACCTTCGGGGGTTTCTGCATGACTAAATGTGAACGAAATCTTGAAAAATTAAGAGGAAGGTGAAGGGCTAAACAAAACAATGAAGGGGATGCGCTGATTGAGTGAGCGAAGCGAACAAAATCAGCGATTGTTAGTCAGTGTGTGCAAAAATGGGATTGAAGCATCTTAAACAGATGGTGTAACCTTATGTACGTTCTCAGTCCTATGAAAGTTGTGATATCCACCCAAAACCAAAACTGGTAGAAAAACCCGCCAAGTTTTCAAAAACGATCGGCCTTTGAAGGTAGTGATATCATTCCAGCAGGGAAAGGCTGCCAAGGTTAATCCTATTAGCCAAGTTAATCGCAACGAATAATACTTTGGACGTTAAATGAAAACTTGAAGATTGCTACCGCTAGTTTTCATTTAACTTTCGAAATATTAGTATGTGCGATTAACTTGGCTAATAGGATTAACCTTGGCGGCCTTTTCCTGGTGGAATGATATCACTACCTTCAAAGGCCGACCGTTTTTGGGAACTTTGCGGGTTTTCTACCAGTTTTGGTTTTGGGTGGATTACTACTATCTACTACTAACTACTACTACTAACTACTACTGGTAACGCTTTTTTTTTGTATCACGAAAATAAATTCTTCCATGCGGTGAATAAAGCTGGTTCTTAGCCTATTTTACAGGTATTGCTCTGGAGATGTGCCCTTTTCATATGAACCTTTCTAATTGGTCGAGTGGTTCAGGGGTTAGGGAGCTCCAAACGTCTAAATTGATTGTTTTACATTGTTTTAAACATTGTTTTTATGCAACAATACCAAAGTGACATTTAAATAAATTCGTGCGTTTGCAAGGAGATGCTGCAATACTAATAAAAATGTTAATCAAATTAAAAAAGGTGATTGCTGTCCTCAAAATTTAACGAAACCAAAAAAAAAAGAGAAGAAAATGAAATGGACCAGAAAACTAGATTGGCGTTTCCAAGTCTTTAATTACTAAGAAAATTATTACTAATTTTCTTGATTACTAAGAAAAAAAATGGATTTCATCAATTTGGACAGAGTTCGTTTTGGTTTTGTAATTCTTCACTTTATTATTTTCTTCATGAGTGCCACGTTGGTCTTCTTTACTCCTTGTTAATAATGTACTAGTAGTGAATATGGCTAACTCCTTCAGCACTAAACCTTCCATTGCTTTGTCTGCAGCTCTCTTTTAGCTGCTTTCCCTTTACATGACGGAAAGTCAAATGGACAACGAACATTTTGCTTTAACATGGGCTGATGTCCGACCACTAAACAAAACTAATTGTAATTAGAAAACAAAAACGAGCTCGTTTGATGTTTAAGGTAAGGTTTAACTGATCCGAGTCAAAACAGCAAAGGAACACAAACTTTCCTGTAAGGTTTCACATACGGCAGTGTTCCTGTACTGTTTAGTCCACGGGAAACCTTACTGCTGTATTCAGGTTTTTGTACATTTTTTACTTTAGAACGCGATGTGTCTGATTGGTTCATTCTACTTGGCTAAAGGACATCGCTGAAAAATCGCAAAAACCATATTTTTAGTGTGCTTAGAACAAACCTACAGATTAACTAATTCAGGGTTCGTGCAACTCCTTGAAATCCTGGAAATATCGTTGAAAATAAAAATGAAATACCAGTCCTGAAGTCTTGAATATGAAATTTTAAGAATTGGTGTATGTATCACTAGGATGAACGGAAAGGAGACAACCGAACTAGAATGATGATGAAAAATTTAGCCCCGAAACTGGGCGAGTATGTAGCCTATATTATATACTATGTTATTCTTACAACAATTTTGAAAGTTAGGATATGGTTTTGATTTTATTTACGTGTCTAAATACGTATCTGATTTTGTTTACGTGTCTAAATTTTATTTACGGTTGAATACAGCAGTAAGGTTTCACGTGGACTAAACAGAACAGGAACACTGCGGTATGTGAAACCTTACAGGAAAGTTTATTTGTGTTCCTTTGCTGTTTTGACTTCGGATCCTTACCTTGAACATCAAACGAGCTCGTTTTTGTTTTCTAATTCGTGATACTTTGACATACCTAGCTAGTTGTCTGCATTCGTTGCAAAAGGCACTGAATTTCGCTCGGTTCGCTCGCTCATTCAGTGCACGTCTTTCTTTTGGAAGTTGGTTTGTCCGCAGCTATCTATCAGCGGCTTTGTCCGTATTTTTAATATAGGATGTCAAGCCAAATGGGCAATGAACACTTTAGCTTTACACGGGAGAATGACGTGAAATCATTACATAAATCTATTCGTAATAAGGATAATGCTTCCGCTTCACGCGCGGGGAAATTGTTGCCTTATCAGCATTGTTAGCTTTTGCTTACGCTTTCCGTCTGGCGTTTGCTAATTGACATTGTTGCATAGAAACAATGTTTAAAACAATGTACAACAATAAAACGGATCGTTCAGGGCTTCGTAACTTCGGAACAGAGCGACCAATTGAAATTTCTATTTCTATAAAGGGCACATCTGCGGAAATAGATCTTTCAAATGAGCATCAGCTTTCTACAACAGATGGTTTAGTCTATAAAGACCATTGTATAAACGTGTCCAAAGTCCACCATCACCACCACCACCACCACCACCACATAAGACAAATATAAAACTCACGATTCCAGCTGAAGTCCAGATCTTCAATGTGACGAATCGGAAATTAATAAAAGTTGGCACACGTGTTGCTCAAGTCCCATAAGGCCTATATAGTAAATTTCAATGGAAAATGTTGAACGACGGAGGAGAAATTAAGCTTCCAAATTTCGGCTTTAACATGGGAGACCGAGGTCAAACCTTACTAATAACAATATTGCTTGCTTTTTACATTTCCTCAAAATGCGCATGAATTGTTCACTCTTTAGCATTGTTGTAGTGTTAAAATTGTGATAATTGTTAGCATCTGCTATAAATAATGTTCCGCAATGTTAGTCTTACGGCAAAATGGCGCGCCCAGTGAGGCGTTTTTTGCTAGAGCTACGGCAAGCGGGAGTGGTGACGCAGGAGGAGGTTAACAAGGGACTTGTGTCGAGTCTCAAATACAAGGAAGTCTGGAGAATGGCAGAAATTGGACTGGATGAAATTGATCTCAATTTGTACGGGGTGAGTAGTAAAGATAATGATGGGGCAGAAGGCTTGGGGTTGATGAGTGTTGACAAAGGCAAAACTAGTAACAACGATGCTGGTGACAACGATGCTGGTGGCAATGCTGGTGTTAACAGTGAGACTAAGGACCTTGTTGGCAACGTCAGTGAGGATCGGAGAGGAGTGGTCCGAGACGGTATTTATCATAAACTATCAGGCTATAATGATGGAAAGCTTTCTGCTGAGGAGGTGCCAAACCGAGCCTCCTTCGTGGATGTGGTGACTTCGCACACGGGTCAAGTAGTGGAAAAGGATGTGCCTACAGTAGGACCAAACGGGGGCAGCCAAGACTATGACCAGGATGTGCCACGTGACCTAGCCTGGCTACAGCGGCTGTACAAAGGGGGTTTGGCTAATATTCCTATGGAAAGCTCGTTGGTTGTCCTAGCGCCCCAGGCGGGTGGCTTGTACCTACTACAAGATGTGCGAGACGCTTTGGTCAAGGTAGTGGAGCTGCGGCGAATAACTGGCCTATGTCGGCTGAAAGCAAACAATGCTTTTCAAGTTCAGTTTGCGGATCGGGAGGCGAAGATGCTTGTTAAGAGGGAGGGGCGTCTCATGGTGCATGGCCATTCGGCAGTTGTGCATGACCTTCAGGACAGGTCACTCAAGTTCCGGTTGCACTGGCTCCCGTTGGACGTGCCAGACTCAGCCATAGTGAGGGCTCTAGCTGGGTATGGAGAAGTAGTTAGTTTGCGGCATGAACTGCCCGTGATGGAGGGCATGCATCACTGCCGTACAGGGACTAGATGTGGTACCTTGAAGTTGCGAGACTCTGTGTACGTGGAGGATGTGCCTGACGTGGTAGGGGTTCTAGGAATTGGTGCGTATATGGCTGTGGCAGACCGGCCACCCAAGTGCTTTAAGTGTCACCAGTCAGGTCACGTGAGACGTTCTTGTCCGTCTGTCTACTGCGGTGTCTGCAGAACGGCACTCCCTCGGAATGCTCTTTGTGTCCATCTCGCGTTACTTGTGTGCCCCCCTCCTGTGGTGTCTACTGTTGTGGCGTCTCCTGTTGTGCTTCCAGTTGTGGAGTCTCCTGCTGTGCCTCCAGTTGTGTCTCCCTTTGAGGTCACTGACCCTTCAACTAGTGCCCCAATAACGGCTGCTGACACTTCCTGTGCTTGGACAACTCAACGTCGATTCCGAAGACGAAAGGCATCTGTGTCTCGTTCTGCGATGGCCAGTTCTCCGCCACTCCCGAAACAAGCGGCTGTGGTGGAAAACCGTTTCTTACCCCTGGCAGGTGATGGTGTGGATGGTGAGAGTGGCAATATGGAGATTGGTGCGCAAGTTTCTGTTGGTGTTCTGGGTGTGGAGATAGGGGGAGAGACCCAAATGGAAGTGTGTCCGCCTAGTGTCGTTTCAGCCAGTGGGGGCTCTGATAGTGTTGATGTGGGTGGTGTCGGTTCCAGTGGTGTCAGTGCTGGTGGTGATGACTTGGGCGGCGTCATTGCAGGTGGAGTCGTTCCTGGCACGGTTGGTTTTCTGGAGGATGTGCCTAATTCCAGTAGTGATGCAACTGGGTGTGGTGACGAAGATGCCAGTGATGTAATGCCTCAGTGGCCGCGTGTGAAAGTTGACGGGTGTGTTTCCAGCAAAGGTGAAGTTGAGAGTAGTGATGGGAGTGGTAGTGTGTATGACAGTGTACATTTGTGGTCGGATGATGTTGCTGTGTTGAACGAGGTGTCAGGAGGGGGTGAGGAGTTTGTTTCGTCTGGGGGGAATAGTGGTGTTTGCTCCCAGGACGGGGAAAATGAGATGCTTGTTGTCCAAGTGTCTCCATAGCGAGTTGTAGTTTGTATGGATTTCTTGTTTCATTCACTATCTGTACCTGGAATGTGCGGGGTGTGGGGAACAAGAGAGAGGAGTTAGACAGTTTGGGGACTAAGGTTGAAATTTTGGGTTTGCTTGAAACAAGGCTGTCGGTTGGGTGTGACCCTAGTTTGTTGGGGTTTCTATGTATTGCTGGTCCCGGTGGCTCAGGGGTGAGGGTGTTCATTAGAAACTGGATCCCCTTTTGCACCCCTTCCTTTCCAGTGTGCAGGGGTGTTGATGCTTGCGTTTTTCGAGTTTGGTGGGGTGCTGGGTGGTTGACCATTGGAGTTGTTCACATTACTGGGAGGGTCGCTGGCCTGGGGTGGGATGAGTAGGTGGGGTCGCTTCCCCGGCCTTTGGTTTTGGGGGGGGGGGAAGGACTTCAACGCGCATCATTGGCTCTGGGGCAGTGACCATTGCGATGCTCGGGGGCGCACGATTGCTGACTCCCTGGATGGCTTCGGCCTTTCAGTCGTACAAAAGGTACACCTACGTTTGTGAGGAGGTATGGGGGTCGGGTTCAGGAGTCTGTCTTGGACATGTTTATATGTTCGAATGAGTTAGCCACTCGCTTTTCGTTTGAGGTCTCGTCCGATTTGCGGGGCAGCGACCACTTTCCAGTGGCATTGACCTGGAACGGTGGGGGTCGCGGCTGTCTTGACAGTGTCGCGCCTCAGTCTCCACCGGCTATTAGTTCGGGCGATTTCGCCCCATGGCTTGGGAGGTGGGTTCGTGGACGGCGTGGTCGTCGGTGCAACCGAGGCAAACTGATTGGACAGGCTCGTGATGTGGTTTGGTGGACCCAGGTTTGTGTGGTCGCTGTCCGGGATCGGCGACGTGCTTGGCAACGCTTCCGTCGTTGTCAAACTGACCAGCGGTGGTTTGAATATGCTGGGATTGCCCCAGAGACTCGCTTTCTTCTCCGTAAGGAAAGGTTAGCATTTGGGGCTAGACTTTGTGGTCAGGTGTCCCAAGGCTTGCCGCTATCGCGGGTGTGGGCCCTTGTCCGCCCTCGTGACGTTCGGTCTACGGTTGTTTGGGTGTTTGGTCAGTCCAACGAGGTTCTTCGGGGTCCCAGTATGGCGGAGGCATTCAATGCAAATTTTGCAGAGGTTTATGGGGCTCCCAGGGGTCCCCCACCACCACTAAAGGATTTTGTGTGGGATGAAACCAACGCGACTGGTCAGCCACTGGTTTTGCAGGAGCTTACTGCAGCATTGGCCTCCTGTCGGTCAGGGAGTGCCGCGGGCATCGATGGGGTCACCAACGAAGATCTTCAGGGCCTGGATCGGGTTGGTCAGGAGTCCCTGCTGGATTTTTTCCAGACAAGGTTTGATGGGGCCGCAGTGCCAGATTCTTGGCTCTTCTCAGTCCTTATTCCTGTGCTTGGTAGGGGTAAAGTCCGGTCTGCCGTCTCGAGTTACCGACCAATTGCGCTCCTTTCATGTGTGCGTAAAGTCTATGAAAGGATGCTGGTAAACAGGCTTGTGTGGCAGATTGAGGGGTCGGGTGGGCTGTTCGGTGCACAGTTCGGGTTCCGTAAGAACCGGGGTGCGCAGGACGCTATGCTGTACCTGGAGTCTGGCATACGGGAGGCATGGGTTGATGACTGCTTCGCGGTTGCGGTCTTCTTAGATATTAAGGCTGCCTATGATATGGTTGACATGTCGTGGGTGAGGTACTCCCTGCAGACGTTGGGGATAGGCAGAAAGCTTGCGGCTGCAGTTTTGGCTCTGTTCGGTTAGCGGTGCTTTGCTACTAAGGCTGGGGGTGCCTGGTCTGGTGTGCGTTACACTGACCGTAGCCTCCCCCAAGGTAGTTGTCTAAGTCCAGCCTTGTTTGCAGTGGCGATCAATGCTGTCCTTATTGAGATGAACTCTACAGTCAACGTTGTTGCCTACGCAGATGATGTGGCTGTGTGGCTTGCGGGGAAGGACCTTCCTGTTGTACTGGCAGCTCTTGAGGCTGCGATCGCTAAGGGTTCTCGTGCTCTGGCAGCTAGGGGCCTTCAGTTAGCCAGTGCGAAGACGGAGCTGATGATTTTTCGGCGGGGACGAGCCTGGGATGGCTCAATTGTGGTGAATGGGTCGCGAGTGGTGGCTAAGTCCAAGGTACGGTACCTTGGGTTTTGGCTGGACCCGCAGCTAATGTGGACTCATGATGTGGCTGCAGTGAGGCAGAGTATCACGGCTCGAACTCATGTGCTGCGGTCCATTGCCAACAATGCATCTGTCGCTAAGCGTGGCACGGTTGCATCCTTTTACAAGGTGTATGTGCGTTCTTGCGCGGATTACCATATCCCTGTTCTGGCAAGTTCTAGACAGGCTATTAGGGCAGTGCAGGTTGCCTTGAATCAGGCCCTACGGGTTGTTACAGGCTGCCTCCCACCCACCCCTGTGCTGGCATTGCATGTGGAAGCTGGTGAAGTCCCGGTTGCCTTCCGGGCAAAGGAATTGCTGGTCAGGATTTGCCTGCGGGCAATTGGGAGAGGCACGTCGGATCCCTTGGGGAGCCTCTTGGTGGATTACATGTCTCTGTCCGGAAGGGCCCGTGCTTTACTGGGTGCCCCGGGACAGGGGGTGTCCGTGCTCATGCATAGGGATTTGATTGGCTTTCCCCCTCCGATTTTCATTCACCCGACGGCCCCATGGCTTTGGTGCCCTGCCGCGCTGGCTTCTCTGCGGGCCAAGGGAGTTGGGGCTGGGTGGTTTGGGTGGAGGTGTTTTGCGATGCGTCTTTCTTTGCGGCCCAGAGGAGAGGGGGGATTGGGGTGTGTGTTCCAAGTTGGCACCTGGAGTACCGTTTCTCCCTCGACCCACTACCCTCGGCTTTCGTTGGGGAACTTGCTGCCATTTCCGTGGCCCTCGACATTGGTTCTGACTTGCAGGTACCGGAATACTGTGTCTTGACTGACTCATTGGCTGGTCTTGGCTTCGTACGTCGCTGTTTCCAATCTCTGCAATGCTCCCACCCTGTTGCATTTGAGATAGGGTGGAAGCTGTTCTCTCAGTACCTGTGTGGCAAGTCTGTCTCCATTGTCTGGGTTAAGGGTCACTCAGGCAGTTTCGGTAATGAGTTGGCAGACAGCCTCGCTAGACAGGGTTCTGTTGATGGCTCGGCCGTGGTCCGGCTTGCCCTTGGTCCTAGGCACTTGCGACCGGTGGTTGAGGGGGTTGTTGGGGGGGAGTGGGCAGCGGCGTGGTCTGCGAGTGAGTTGGGTCGCAGTCTTTTTGCGTTACATCCAACCACTGCATGTCCAGACCCTCTCAACGGTCTCGCTCGACGGGATGCCGGTTTGCTTTCCAGGCTCCGTACAGGGCATATTCAACTCAGGGCACATTTGTTTCGGCTAGGGTGGTCCCGCTCTTCACTCTGCATCTGTGGTGTTGATGACGAGACGGTGCATCATTTTCTTTTTGAGTGCCCCCGGTGGACGGCTCAGCGCCGTTTTGTGGTTGCCGCTGGGGTTGACCCTATGCATAAGGCCCTTGGTGTTTCGCCACACTCCTCGTTTGGTATAGGTCCTCTGCACAGGACATTAGGTTTTTGTAGGGCGACGCAGCGATTTACCTAGGGACCCAGGGTATCTCGTGCTCTCTTGTTCCCCGGCTGGCCGGTTGCAGTGTGAAGTGTATAGACGGATTGTAACTTTAGGTCTTTAGTCTTAAGTAGTTTTAAGTAGTTTTAGAGAGAGCTCATGGTGTTTTAGGCCGTTACGCTCTGTAAATAAAAAAAATAAAAAATAAATAAATAATGTTGATTGATTTTATTTGAACCCACAGGCCTATTACACCAAGTGATTAATAACCAACCTAATCTACTTAAAAACTATACACTTTCAACTCCAGACACCAAATGCCACCAGTACACCTGGCCGGCAGCACCAAGTGCCCAAACCAACCTACTAACAAACATACGAGATACAACTACGACCACCGAAAACCACCAAGTATCCCGAACCCTATGCACAAGGTACTAGGAACAAGAGAGACCCATGGAACTCTAGGTGAACCGCCGTGTTGCCTTACAAAACTCCAAGATCCTTTGCAGGGAGTCTAGGACTTGAAAAATGATTTAAAATGATCAAACAGTTAAACGTTTACAGGGCTCAAAGCGACTAGTTTATTGTTTTACCTGCCCGTCTAAGGAGAAATGGCTCGTTTACAGGGCCACGGTGAAGGAGTAGTCCTTTCTGATCAGGTCAGAGAAAGAGGACTACGGGCACCGCCTGTGTGACCGTTTTAAGTCTGCTGATCCGCTGGCGCTAACGTGGCACATTTTGCGCTCTCAGGACCAAAACACTACAGTCAGCCATGAATTGACAGTCCTCAACAACCAAGTCGTGTTGTCCTTAGAGGCAGCCAAATGGCAAACGCCTTCAACTAGCGCTTTGCAAAGGTCTGCGCTCTTCCCAGTGGAGAAACACTGGCCTGGCAGTGTAGAGTTTGGTTTCGAATGAAGGGGACGCAAACTTTGACCTGTCTAAATTCAAGTCAGCACTGTCGAAGTGCAAGTCAGAGAGCGCTACTGGTGTCGATGGCCTTTCCTACAAAAACCTTCGATGCATTTTAACCTACGGCCACTGAGAAACTTCTTTGGCTGCTTCATGAGTTATTCAGGAGCAGCAAGGTCCTACCATCGTGGCTTCTCACGGTAATCGTCCCAGTGCATAAAGCAGGCAGTGACAGGTCAAATTTAGTGAATTACCGACCCATTGCCATACTGTTTTGTTTGAGAAAAATACATGAGCGTATGTTTGTGGCGCGCTTAGCCTGGCATCTAGAGCTTTATGAGTGTCTGGCCCCAATTCAATTTGACTACAGAGCAACCAAGAGTGTGCAGGATTCGATTCTTTTCCTCTTGTCAGGCGTGAGAGTGGCGTGGTTGCATGGTAAAATTGTGTTGAGGTTTTCTTTGACATAAGAGCTGCTTACGACACGGTCAGTATTGACTGGGATCGAGCCACTCTCCACAACATGGGCGAGGGACGAAAGCTTTCGAATGCCATTGTCGCACTCCTAGGCATGCGTAAGTTTGTGACCTGAGTAAATGCTTTCTGGTCGTCCACTGTGTCGTCAGACAGAGGCCTCCCACAAGGGAGTTGTCTCAGCCCAATGTTGTTAGCAGTTGTAATCAATGACGTCCTCCTTGAGATTCAACCTACAGCAAATATAGCGTGCTATGCCGAAGACGTGGCGATATGGTTTGTAGGAGACGATCTGGGTATGATTGTCGCACATGTGCAAGAAGCTCTTGACGAGGTCACTCGACACCTACGCAAAAGAGGTTAGTTACTTGCTCCTGAAAAAAAAACGAAGTTGTTGTCTTCTCTCAGGCGCCAGGCAATAGGAGTCTATCAGTTCAAGTGACCGTTGGAATGACGATCGTCACCTCCAATCCATGTGTGAAATATCTCGGTGTTGTTCTGGATGGCGTGCTTGAATGGAATGCCCATGTCACACGCCTCGATATCAAGATTCGTTCAAGAACACCAATTCTCAAAGGCCTGAGCCGGTGCAAAACTGTTTGAAGGGGAGCACTCTTAGTGTCTGTTGAGCGTTCATCAGTTCATTACTGGATTATCACCTACCGTTTCTGTGCTCACACATGCGTCACGTCCGAACTCTCCAGGTTTTGGTGAATGCGTGTCTTAGAGTGTCTCAGGGTGCTTGGTATCTACGCCGGTGCAGGCTAAGTGGGTAGACAGTTGTGAACCACCCCTGCATCACCACACAGCTCCTAGTGATACTTTGCATGAGAAACATCAACAGGAGCGACTCCGAAGCAGTAAGGAAAATTCTGTTAGACAATAAGAGCTTGCGTGAGTGCACATGACGCTTACTAGGGATATCAGGGAGGGGAGTTTATCCTGCTTGCGGCTCCGTAGCTTAGTCTTCTAGACGTGAATGTGGTGTCCGCAACTGGCCAAGGTGCAGCCATCACTCGGTGCTTGATTCGTTGCGAAATTGGATGGTGAAAGTGATCTCACGGCTGCGGACGGGCCACACCCTTTTGCTGTTTCATCAACTCAGACTGAGCTGGTGCAATAGTGCGATTTGCCTGGAATGTGGTGTTGATGTGACTGCTGAACATTTTCTTATCTTTTGTAGGAAGCATGACCGTGAACGTACTTCGCTTGCACGACAGCACCCAGGCTACACGCAATTGCAAGTTGTTGCGCTGTGACGCGAGTGCGTTTGTGATTCTCTCTGCCCCATTCTTTTCGTGCTTTAGTGAAGCATCACAGTACTAGGTAATGTTCCAAGTGCTTCACGTTGAGACAGAGCTTCTGTGTAGTGTAAAGGTACTTCAATTGATGTGGAACAGTGTGTTGCAGGGATAGTGTATAGTGTTGTGTGTTGCAGTACTGTAGATGAAGCACAGTAGGGTATTGTGCGAGCAGTGCAATGTGGTATGTTGCAAACGTAGTAGTAAGACTCCAAAGTATTATTCGGTGCAATAAACTTGGCTAATAGGATTAACCTTGGCGGCCTTTCCCTGGTTGAATGATATCACTACTTTGAAAGGCTGATCCTTTTTGTAAACTTGGGGGCTTCTCTTACTAGTTTTGGTTTTGGGTGGATATCACGACTTTCATAGGCCTGTGAATATACACAAAATCCCACGGTGTAATTGTCACCCCTACCTTTTTTGTCTGGAGGTATTTTATTGTATGAATGTTCTCATTCATAATTTTCACATTTGTTATTGTCATTCCAAATAAATTAATAACAAGCGTAACAGTATGGTAATTGCAAGGACCTAATCAATTCCTATGGAATAAAAGATACCCTGTGTTTTATTGAACCAGTAATGAGAAATTTATTCGGGTCGTGGGACAGATAATTCATTTTGAATTCGCGTACCTTAAAAAAAAAAAACGATTTGGATTTGGTGGGAAAAAAACCGACCAAACTTTTGCAATAAAAGATACTCCGTCTCTTAGTGAACCACCTATTTGCAACAACAATGAATTCTGACAATTAGGTACTGAAACGATAAGCGTGTAACACTTACGCATGTTATAATCTACTGCTGGATGACAATACAAATAATGGTTACAACAATAATTTTGCACTTATGAGCCACTCCAGGACCACGTGCTTCTAGCTCTGCAACCCCCATTTTAGAAAAAGGCACGTCCCAATATGACGCCCCACCTGTCTGCCGAAATTTAGATCTGGCAACTTTCCCTAATCAGCTATAGACGTGTCGTTATACCCTATGAGAATTAACATGGGAGCCTGCGGACTAGTTACTAGTTACTAGTCACCAGTAACACAAATCAACGTTATTGAGGACACTTTCTCTCTATGAAGGACATGTTCCCGCATTTTCGTGTTGAGTTTTTCTTTGTTACTGGACCCAAGACACCTGATTCAAACGATTTGCAAAGATTTCTACCGCAAGGGGAATTAACACCAGTATGCTGAAATCACGTATAAGTTGGTTTCAGTTAAAAGACACAGTCTGCTAGTGAGCCGCCATCTGACAACAATTACTCTCTAACAATTACGCTCTAACAATTAAGCTCCTACAACAATAAAACGTCTACTTGGCGGCGACACACTAGCGTGTGTCTAGATTAGGATAAGCTAGTATTTGTATGAAGGCGCATGTCAGGGCTCGAATAAAACAATTCCAATTCTAACACTATTAATACCAGATGCTGGAGTTTACTCAAGGCTGCCTCCAGAAACCGTGGCTAATTTGGTCGGAGGCTCAGAGCCAATGGAGGGAGAAAAAGCAGGGCGAAAACAACGACCATCCCCATATGCAGAAGCAACTTTGACTGATCGTCATGAAGAGTGTGATGCAGAGGGCACTGCAAAACGTGAATTAGAGGCAAGGAATCTAAATTGGCTCAAGTCCCTATACAAGGGCAGTCTGGCGAATGCGGAGATGAAGAGATCTCTGGTAATATTGCCGACAGGGGTGGTTGCCCGTATTTCGTTTCGGACATCAAGCAGGCGATCGCAGCTGTGTTAGACTTAAAGCGAGTTACAGGCATTGCTTGGCTCAGAGCTAATAATGCTTTTCATGTGTCATTTGCTGATCTGGAAGCAAAACGGATTGTGAGCCATGCTGAACTTAGGTTAGGCGGCCGACTCGCCACAGTTCATGATCTGCATGACAGAACCATTCATATTAAAATTCACTGGCTTCCCATGGACATTGCAGATAGTGAGGTCAAGAGGGCATTTCTCAGCTATGGTGAAGTGGTCAGCTTGGTCCACTAATTACATGAAGACGAAGATCTCCGACATTGTCGGAATGGCATCATTTCAGTTGTGTTCTTCTTGATGAGGTGCATGACGTTATTGAAGTTAGAGGTGTGCAAGCTCTGTTGATTGTGGGTAACAGGCCTCCACGGTGCCTAAAATGTACCTAGCATGGGCACATTCGGAAATTTTGCTCTAACATTTTCTGTCGTATCTGTCATGTCTTCATGCCTCGTACCGCCCTTTGCAGTCATCCAGCCCCTCCACCTCCACCCCCTGCTGCCAGGGCCAACCCAGAGCATTATGTGGTAGAGTTGCCGACTGAAGTAGAACAGTGTTGCCAGTTGCTGAAGAGACTAGTGAAATGCAATTAGGTTTGCCGCCTGCCGTGTCCAAGTTCCTCCCAACACCACCAGACGACTGTACACAGGGCAGCCTAGTGAGTGGGGACTCTGGTGAGAAGACAGAAGTGGTCTGGCAATCTCTGGTGCTGAAATTTTCCAAACTGTTCCTGGCACTAATGACCCTTCAGCTAGTGCCTCACTTGGTGTAGTCTTGTGCTGTGAGCTGAAAGAGAATTCGGTTTCGACACCAACAATCTGCACGTTATTGTGGGAAACTGCTGACTGGGTAGCGGATGGTGAGGCCATGGTGTTGTCTTTCTTTCTTTATTTTATTAGAGCATACAGACCCGAAGTCATGAGCTCAATGTAAAATTACAACTAAATCAGGTGGTAAACCAACAAAACCATATAACATGAGTTAAAACATTTTAAAACAAATAAAACTTACTAAAGACATATTATGCAAAGAGGAAGAACTTGGTGGTATTAGAGACCAGGCTCCATACCTCATTAAAAAACAAAGCGTCTAGTATCTTTGCAGAACTTCACCACCGCATGCAAATTCCTACGGGTAGAGGCACACACAGGATACACAGTTAAAACAGATACATCTCCCAATGCCAAGGGAGGACGTCTGAAGCCAGACCAACGAGGACACTGGAAAAGGAAATGCTCCACTGTTTCAACCTCTCCACAGAGACACAGTGGCGAGGAACTCCACCCAAGTCTGAACATGTGCGCACGCAGCAGCACACACCCAGAACGAAGGCGGGAGAGCATGCCCGACTCTCTTCTGGGGAACCCACCAAGAACTGAAGGCAAAGATACGGACGGGTGCACTGCGTACAAAGTCCTACCTGTCAAACTACCTTCCCATTCCTTCTGCCACCAGGAAGAGGACTGGGCAGAAAGAACTGGGCGAAGATCACGTGGGGCGAGTGGAAACGAAACACTGTTCGGAAGTCACTGGTGTTGTCTTTGGAAGTCTGCAACAATGAAAAGTGTGATCATTCCGACTTGTGTGAAGACTTTGGTGACTCCGACTTGGTTGAAGACTGGTGAACTGCTGCTTGGTCTTTCATTATCGTGAGTTCGGGTCTCCTAACCTAACGTATCTTCAAATTTTGTGTGTGGAATGTCAGGGGGGCGAACAACAAAATTGAGGATATTGAGAAACTGTGTAGTGGTTTTGAAGATATAGGCATTGTGGAGTCAAAATTTCCGTACGGGTTTACACCTGCTTTTAAGGGGTTTCACAGTTTTGCAGGGTCTGGTCAATCTGGTATTCGGGTATTTGTTAGAGATTTAATTCTGTATTCCTTTTCCCCACACCCATTGTGTAGAGGTATTGATGCCTGCATTTTCCAAATTTGGTGGGAAACTCGTTGGAACACGTTGGGGGCCATTCATGTTATTGGAAGGTTTTCTGAGCCAGAGTGGGTGGCGTGGGTGGACTCTCTCCCTGGTCCTGTGGTACTGGGAGGAGACTTCAATGCGCATCACACACTTTGGGGCAGTGCGCGCTGTGACACTAGGGGGCAGATTATCGCGTACAACCTAAATCGTCTCAGGTTAGAGGTGGTCCAAAAAAGGGCTCCACCACCTTTGTCAGGCGGTATGGTGCGTGCATCCAGGAGTCTGTGCTGGATCTTTTTCTTTGCTCATCTGCCATCGCGTATCTGTTTTCTTTTGGTACTTTGTCTGACCTCAGGGGCAGTGATCACTTTCTTGTGGCACTGTCCACCAGAGCTCATGCCCCTATTGACTCTCCATCAGGTCTGTCTGGCAGGTACCCGCAAATTAATTCAGGCACTTTTGCTGACTGGATCTCAAAATAGCTTAGGGTAAAGCGGCGCACCCACAGACAAGCCACTAAGAAACGATTTGATCCTGTCTGGTGGGCACCAACTTGTACGAAGGCAATTTGTGATAGGCGTAAGGCTTGGCAACGATACGTTAGGTATCGTTGCGATATCAGGTGGTTTGAGTATATTGGAATTGTGCAAGAAACTAGGTTTATTTTACACAAAGAAAAGGCAACCTTTCAGCGCAGGTTGTGCGAGCATGTCTCTCAAGGTACACCTATCTCAAAAGTCTGGGCTTTAGTGCGCCCTCAAGATTCCCGTATTGCCGTGACTTGGGCACTGGACCGAACTGGGGATGTTTTGCGTGGGGCCCGGCTGGCCAATGCCTTTAACTCTAATTTTGCAACAGTCTTTGAGGCTCCTAAGGGTCCCCTCCTCCTCCTTCAGCTGACAGTATATTTGTTCCTGGCCAAGTACCTTTACAATGGATGAATTGTCGGCTGCTTTACACGCGTGTAAGCCAGATAGTGCCACGGGAATTGACGGTGTATCTTATGCGGATTTGCAGGGCCTGGCTCTTGCTGGTCGTAGTGATCTTTTGGATTACTACCAGACTCTTTTTGCCGGGGCCCAGATTCCTCAATCATGGCTGTTCGCTATCCTTTCCCCAGTCTTGGGTAGGGGTAAGGTACGGTCTGCCATTGAGAGTTACAGACCCATTGCTCTTCTCTCCTGCCCTCGCAAAGTTTATGCGAGGATTCTCATCAACAGAGTTGTGTGGCAGCTTGAGGACTCTGGGAAGTTATTCAGGGGTGCTCAGGATGCGATGATGTATCTGGAGTCCGGCATTAGGGAAGCCTGGGTAAATGATTGCATTGCTGTTGTGGTGGCAGCATATGACATGGTGGGTGTTGCGTGGCTCGAGCACTCATTGAAGAGTCTTGGTGTCTGTAAGCAACTCAGGGTGGCCTTGTTGGCTCTCCTTGGCACGCGGCAGTTTGCAACCAGAGTTGATGGCTCCTGGTCGGGTGTGCTGTTTACGGACAGGGGCCTCCCACAAGGGAGCTGTCTCAGCCCAGCATTGTTCGCGGATACAATAGATGCCGTCTTGGTTGAGCTGAGCACGTCAGTTAGCGTTGTTGCCTACGTGGATGATGTCGCTGTTTGGCTGACTGGGACTGACTTACCAACGCTCCTTGGTGTTGTTGAGAATGCGGTCGCTTATGGCTCCCGGCTCTTTGCGGCTAGAGGCTTGATGCTCTCCAGTGCCAAGGCCAAGACTGAACTTATGATCTTCAATAGAGGCCCTTTGCTCACTGGTTCCATCTCTGTGGATGGGAAAGTTATTGAGACATCGAGTAAGGTGCGTTACCTCGGTTTCTGGTTAGACCCGCGACTTAAATAGTCACACGATACTGCTGCAGTCAGGGGTACCATTACGTCTAGGCTTAACGTTTTGCAAACGGTTACCTACAATAGGTCCGTTGCCAAACGTGCTACGATTACTTTACTTTACAGGGCCTACATCAGGGCATGTGCAGATTTTCACATTCCTGTTCTTTAGACCTCGAATGCTACCATGCGTAGCATTCAGGTTGTTCTGAATGACTGCCTGCGTGTAGTGTCTGGCTGCTTACCGTCAACCTCGGTTCAGGCACTACTTGATAAAACAGGTGATGTGCCCATAGACATAATGGCAAAGGAAGTTCTGGTCAGATTGTGTCAGCGAGCAGTTGCTAGGGGCTCGACTGATCCGCTTACCCGGATTATCATAGACCATATGTCTCTGCCTCAGAGGGCCCGTGTTTTGCTGGGTGCTCCTGGTATAGTGGCTTCCCTCCTTGTTGCCCCTGAAGTTGTCAGTTTACCAGGGGTTCACTTCGTTAACCCCCCCATCCCCCATGGGTTTGGTGTGCTGCAATCCTTTGATCTTTCCACAATGGCCAGCATCAGGGTTCCTCCTGTGTAACTATTTATAGTTACGCGTCTTTTTGCATCGAAACAGGGGAGGGTGGAATTGGTGTATGTGTACCGCGTTATCGGCTGGAATTCAGCTACCATCTTGGGTCTGTGCCCTCGGCTTTCATAGGAGAACTTGTTGCACTTGTTGTAGCACTTGATGTGGGCATGGATCTTGGCGCATCAAGCTTTTGTGTTGTTACTGACTCTTTAGCAGGTGTGGGGTTCCTCCAGCGATGCTTTACCTCTTTGGACGTTTCCCATCCTCTTGCTCTTGAGGCGGGTTACAAATTGTTTACGGCAAGCCAACTGGGAGTGTCAATTACGATCGTGTGGACTAAGGCGCACAGTGGTGAGGACGAGTTGGTCAAGAGAGGCAGTTGTCAAACAACCCCAACAGGTTTCGTGGTCGGCCCAAGAGATCTCAAGCCAGCCTACTCGAGGTCCTCCTCCAGGATCAGGCAGGAACGCTCGGCTGTGGGTCCTACTGGCCGTACTCCGTTTGCGGTCCACCCTTCTGTCTCGCGGCCTGCGGCCCTTGATGGTCTGTCGCGAGGCGAAGCGGGGCTGCTCTCGAGACTATGGACGGGACATGCCCAGCTTCAGGCACACCTATTTCGGCTGGGCTGGGCACGGACTCCTCTACGCAGGTGTGGAATGTCAAATGAGACTGTGGCTCATTTCCTGTTTGATTGTCCGCTTTGGGTGGCGCAGCGGCACTTCGTCTTTCATGACGGGGATGACCCTTTGGCTGTGATCCTGGGGATTCCCCCTCACGTGCAGAAGGGTAAAGTGGGATACCGTAAGGCATTGGGGTTTTTCAAGGCCAAAGGTCGTTTTACGTAGTGGGTGATGGATTCTCTCCTGGCCTCACTTGTTGTTCATCCCTCTCTTGGGATTACATGGCATTCGGGGTATTTACAGCTACTTGTACACAGTGGGGTCT
>JAHWFP010138227.1:101241-112296 GCA_023313725.1 Lithobius niger | reverse complement strand
TATTCTTCGGGTCTCCAGCCACAAGCTTGCCGATTACATCACTGTCGATACCAGCAAAACTGGGCCCACTTTAAGCAACTTATACAACTGCCCGATTCTCTTCTGGGGGTGAATTGAAAAATGTTTCAGGAAAAAATACTTTTTACCCTGAAAATACTTTGTGGTATTTGTAGGATTGCCAAGAGCCATCATTTTAAAATATTCACAACCAGTAGCGTGCACAACAGACCCACGAGAGGAGGGCGACTTTTGGTAAAAGGACACATTAAGTTTTAGTAATCATTTTCTTCAGGGGACTTTTTTTCCGCTCTCTTTTTAGTTTCTATTTTTAATCTTTTTTTGCCCTTTTCAGGCCTTTATTGCCCCTTCAGGTCTTTTTTTTTTAGGTCTTTAGGCTCTTTCTCAGGCACCGGCGCACAGCAAATGTCGGTAAAAATGAGACAGTTTTTTTTTTTTACAAAAAGGGCATTTTCCGAAAAGGGCAGGGCTATGCCCCCTCCTTCCTCCCTCCTGTGCACGCCATTGTTCACAGCCATGGTCTTGGAGCGGATGCTGTTGTTATTTTTGTTTTTCCCTCTTCCCAATGCAGCAAGCTTTCCGCGGTCTGAATGCTTTTTCTGTTATACTGATTTCACACTACTAAATTCGTCTCGCGCTCGGCGCGCGCTCACCATTTCACACTACTAAATTCGTCTCTCGCCAGCGCGCGCCGGCCGCTTATTTGCGAGCCAACTTGGCCGCTACAGCAAAGCGTGCTGGCGCGCGCCAGGGGATTATCCCCGCGTATTATCTGTCTACCTGCTCAAAAGACCTTTCTTCCTCGTGCTGTTCCCCTTCTCACTCCTATTGTTGTGGGATAAGGACTGCACCACTCACCCCTCCGCTAGATGCAGAAAACACGGCCGCTACGAATTTTTAAATCCGAAACGATCTGCCCAGGGCTGGCTCTCATTCGGGGCGCGCCGTGGAGCGCCCGGGCGCGAGACGAATTTAGTAGTGTGAAATCAGTAGCTTTTTTTTTCTCTTAATTCTAATTTACTTGGAGAAATTGTAAGCACTGCGCTTTTGCCCTCCCGGCGACTACCGCGTGGTCGAACACTTGTGTTTTGGCAGTGAGGGGTACGTTTGTTTTGGCCATGAGCGTTTGGTCTTTTGGCGATTGACCTTTTGATTCATTTTGTCAGGAGCGTATGTCCTTTCAAACGTTCTCCTTGGAACCCCAAATGGAATTATTTGCTTCTTTTAGGAAATCCATTAGGGGGCGTCGGACGAACGTCTAACTGGAAAATCGTCTAATGGGATAACTGTCTAAAATCTACCTAAAAAAAAAATCTGGAAAAGCATCTAAACGGAATATCGTATAATGGATAATTGTATAATGGATAAATGTCTAACTGGATTAATGTCTAACTACGGTTTCTGACGTTATATGTATAGCCGCAGTGAGCGTGGTAGCGCGAGCGAGGCAGGGATATTAGACGATTTTCCATTATACGAATTTCCAGTTAGATGCTTTTCCATTATACGAATTTCCTGTTAGATGATATTCCGTTATACTGTTTTCCAATTATGCGATTTTCCAATTAGACGATTATCCCTCGCCCCTCCATTAGGCGTATTTTGTTCTTGTATCGTGAGATCTTCTGATCATCTCTCGCGTACTAACTTAATTTTGTATTTCCGGACCAGCTCAAAAAAAATATTTGCAATGGCTGTAACTACAATTACTATTTTTTCCCCAGAGAAACACACTGTAAATTTTGCGTCGATAATTTCCTTACAAATTTTTATTCCAGAAACACTGCCCTGTAGACTGCCACCAATAGCTTAACGTAATTTTTTTTTTAAATTTGTTTGAACTGGATGTATAAGTCTGCATTTTAATTGTTGCATGTGACTTTAATATTAAACACACGCATATTTATTATTTTCGTGTGATTTAAAGCAATTTGCGTTCGCATCTGCTGTTATGGGAGCAAAAACCAACAGGATTATTTGTCCCTTAAATAACGAAAAACAAATACAGGAACAAATCAAACAGTAATTATCAAACAACGCAGAACTCAAACTCTTAAACAAATCTGCCATATCGAACACAAAAGGACCCTACTGCTCTCAGGTTTTTGCAGTTGTTGTGTCACAGTATCGACGAAACCCCAAGCAGATCCAGCAAAGCCACGTTTGACACAGGGAAGCACTTTGACAGCACGCAGTCTAGAAGAAAATGTTCCACCGTTTCAACCACTGCCCCGGCTGACAACATAAACCATAGCAAAAAAAAAAAAAATTATGACAAAATAGTAGAGAATCCAAAACAAAATAACTCCTCAAATAAGATTTTCCTCGGACTCAACAGGATTATACCGACACTCAGTATCTTGTTAATGCAGGCCCCTACCTATCTGAATGAGAAAATTCCTGCTGTCGCTCTCCTGGGGTGTGGGTTACCTGGGGAGGGTGGGGTAGAGGAATGGATGATTTACCCCGCTAAATGACATTTTTGGGGACTGGACCTCCTTAACCGTCAACAAATCAAAAGCACAATGTGAAACAAAACCGTTCAGCACACAATTCTGGACAAGAAGGAATATATACATCTTACACGTAAAAGCAACCATGCATTGAACCCCAAAATCGCATTTCAAGTATTTGCGCGAAAGCTTCTTTTTTTCCACTTGGTTGTTATAGTGATTTTCGCATTCAGTGCTCTTGCGATCCATGTCATAGCCAGAAAAGGACATGGTTAGGATATTCTGAAAGATGCGAATCTATCTTCAAATTGAACTTGCTAGATCTCTAATAGCTTGAAATGGACATATCTAGGATATTCTGAAAGATGGGAACAGCCATTCTTTCCATCAATACAAACCGAAATTGTTTAGCTTAGCTAGGGACCGGCCTATAGGCCTATATGGCATAGCAACGAAAGCGTATGGTGATTTTCGAATTCAAAGTGCTCTTGCGAACTCTCTAATAGCCCGAAATGGACATGCTTAGGATATTCTGAATGATTTGAACTATTCTTTCCATCAATTTTAACCGAAATTGTTTAGCTAGGGACCGTACTACGACCTTAAAGGTGAAAAGGTATGGTGTGGTGGCGAAAGCGTATGGTGATTTTCGAATTCAAAGTGCTCTTGCGAGCACTCTAATAGCCCGAAATGGACATGCTTACAATATTCTGAAAGATTTGAACTATTTTTTCCATCAATTCTAACCGAAATTGTTTATCTAGGGACCATACTACGACCATTTAAAGGTGAAAATATATAGTCAGTAGCGAAAGCATATGGTGATTTTCGAATTCAAAGTGCTCTTGCAAGATCCGTAATAGACGTGTTCGGAATATTCTAAAAGCTGAGAATCTATTCTCAGCCAAAATAGGCCAAATGGCAATGAATACTTAAAGCGATTTTTACACTAGAAGTAGTAATGGGGCCAAACAGACTATACTGCAAAAGTTGTGGGGTGGCACCACCCCTCCAAATCCCCGGTTCCGGCGCCTATGTTAATTTTACGTCATGATGACGAATTTGCCTCTCCGTGTCTCTCGTGTTTCTAGTTGCCGAGTACGAGCATTACCGCTAAGTTTTTGTAGGGTGGGCGGGTACAGAAAGAGAGTTAATATACCTTGACGGGTACGAAGTTAACGAGACTGGAGACATCCGGCATGATCTATAACAATATGAGAGGGGTAGACAAAATGGTTGCCACGAGTGTTCCATTTCATTTTTTACGGGGTCTGTTCGGGAATTGGCCAAGCAAATCGTATCGGTGAATTTTTGTACTGTGAGTCCCGGCATATACTGCCATATAGCAGCTAGTGGCAAAAAGCTTTAGTAATTCGCTAACGACTACACATAGCGCTTTAGTAAATAGCGACGTTCGCTTTGCAGAGAGTGTTTCAAGGAAGGCAGCAGTTTTGTATAGCGCAACAAGGCAAATCAATAGCATCAGCGTCGCTTTCGGCGACCATGTTGTCCACCTCCAGTCGCGTATGCTATTTTTCATGCAATATCCGGCCGGTACTGTAGTATAGCCGGCCTGATTTAACAATCGTGGATTTTGGAGCTCGTAGGCAATCGTACCGCGCCTACGTTATACTGCGCAAGCGTACACGCGACTACTGGTTGTCAGTGCCGGAGCAAGGCGTTTGAGCGCCCGGGGCCAGTACGCCCTGAGCTCATTGAGCGCCCTCTTTATCGCTATTACACATAGATTGCAACCTCCCCTGACCCCTCTTCCAAAATCTACACAAAATGAACCCATCACGGTGCCACAGAAATGTTACCAACACATGTGAAAAAAAACACGAATCTGACATAAAAGGGTTGAGACAGGTAGGCGTAAGACAAAAAGATTTGTCTACATTTGAAGGACTACAATAATATTTATATTACAAATATTGAATTTTCGCTCCGGAATTTTGGTCTTGTTCACAATAAAAATGTTCCCCCCTCCCCCCCCCCCCCCCTCTTGCTCCGGCTCTGCTGGTTGTCATCGTTTTCCGTATTGTTTTTCTGTAATGTCTGAATTTCCAATTTCAAACGGATGTGACGTTTGAAATCGAAAATGCACACATTAGTCAACCTCCCCACCCCACCCCCCTTCTCGGCTCCATTCATCCTTTAAACAAGAAAAAAGCGAGGACTTCTACCCATTCGTCTTTTTATTTTTTTCGTCGACTCCTATACGTGGGTCAATCATGTTTTTCTTCCCCGAGTCCTTCTTAACTTTCCACCGCTGAATCGATCACACAAACATCCATTTTCATCAAGCCACTCGACTTCGACTGCACCATGTTTACCTTTCTTCTTGTATACAACGAGGATCCAAGAAACAGCTTGGAAAAATAGCAACCAAAAAAAAAAAAAAGCATTACTGTATTGCTCCAGTGGCACACGTAGTTTGGGACGGGGTGGGGTAGGGGGGAGATGGACACTTTTGTGAATATTTTCTGTGTGATGACGTAAGTGCGCTGCTTTTTTGTGTGTGTGTGTTCGCTTAGCATACGTAATTTGGATGAGGGAAGAAGACACTTCTCATTTGGTGTGCATAATTTTGGCGATGACGCAAGTACGTTTTTCTTTTTCTTTCGGCATACGTAATTTGGGAGGGGGGGGGAAGAAGAAGACACATCACATTTAAATTGTTCGGTATTATGTATGATGACGTAAGAGCATCTTTATAATAAAAAAAAAAGTTAGCCAAGTTGACAGTTTCATTAACGAAACTTGAAAGATATGCTCAGGCCTACATTGTCCAACCCGACGGCTCAGCGATTTCAATTCAATTCACCGAGGGTGGGCCGCAGCAGAAAGGGGCGCTCTGATTGCCCGTAAAAAAAAAGTATTTTCATTCATCACGTGAGCGGACACCGTGATCTGCTTCTAGCATTTTTCGGTTAAATCCGACAGACCGCGATCAGCTTACATGGCTCTGACGCAATGTGGAATGCCTATGGCTCAACTATACATAGTGTGGTACTAAGGCGTACAAACCATAGCCCTACAAACTTGGGTTTTCTTTTTAGGGCTTAGCTCTAAAACGATACTGACAAACTTAATTCAAATTGTCCCTTAGCTAAATCTCTTCTTTTTTTTTTTTTAGCCATTTGGCTTTCGAATTTAATTCTTATCTCGGCGACGCACCAATTTTAATGTGTCGACAAGTATAGTTCAGATTCAAGATTTCAGGACGGGTATTTCATTTTTATTTTCAACGACATTTCCAGGTTTTCAAGGAGTCACAAGAACCCTGAATTACGTGATCTGTACGTCTGTACTAAGCACACTGTACGACTATGGTTTTTACGACTTTTCAGCGATGTCGTTTAGCCAATTTGATCTACCGTGTTCTAAAGTAAAACTGTAAAAAAAAAACATGTTTCACGTGGACTAAACAGTACAGGAACACCGCGGTATATGAAACCTTACAGGTAAGTTAGTTTGTGTTCCTTTGCTGTTTTGACTTCAAGCCGTGTCAGTATGGCTCAGCGGTAGGACCTCGCCTTTGGTTTCAAGGGTCCTGGGTGCGATTCCCCGATCAGGCAGTCTGACCTATAAGTCCAAAAGGCAACGTAAATAGGTTTGCATCTGTATTTAGTTACATTGAACTCAACCGGACGTCACATTCTAGGTGTTCACAGATTAAAAAGAATCAAATGCAGGAAGCTTGGTGTCAGTGGTTCAGTTTTATTTGATCCGTGTTATTAAAGTTTGCGATATGCTTATCCTAAAAAAGAAGCGACGCTATTGGTTTTTGAAGGTTGGAAGAAATGAAAATTAATAAGGGACTGAATCCACATACAGATCATAGCAAGCGCGAGGGTTGATGGCTAGGAATGGAATGTTGTCTGTTTTACCGAATTTTCTTTAGCTTAGTTGTCATGGACCGTTAAGGGCGCGTTTACGCAACAAGACCTTCCCGCTCGCCGAACGCTATTTGCTAGTCAATCGTTATTTATTTACGATTACTTTCCAGATTTAACCAAATGAATGGGGTAATACATAAATTAAATGTATTATACATAACAACAGGGGTAAAAAACAGAGTGCAACAGTAATTTTAAACATTGCTACAACACTGTTGACATTTCACGCTATTTCCAAAATTTGCTATTCTCCCTCAAAGAACAGCTTCTAGCAGTGATCAAACGATGGTAAAAAAAATAGCTGCTCGCAGCGAGAATTCAAAATCCAACATGGCGTCTGTTTCTGGGTTACCGAATCGAAGACGAACCATTGAATGCCGGCATACAGAAAACAGTCCGTCGTCTTGTACTGCAGTAAAAATTGTTTTCTTGTTGTCGTAAATCGACGCTGTCATGTTGCACGTATCATGCGTCGTGTTGCGAGGCACGAGGAGAAGGTCTGTGTCTGCGTTGTTGCCATGGTTACTATAGAGCAGTGACATTTGCCGCCATACTAGCACCAGTATGGGTTTTGGAGGTCGTAACTACAAGGTGCACTACATAAAAATGGAGGGAAAAACAACGGAAGAGCGGATTTCTTAGGCTTAAAATAACGATGTTTTCTCCAACAAGAAAAATCGCGCGTTTTAGGTCTAAGAAATCACTCTTCACAGCATCGGCTTCAGTATGACGCCCTTCTGTTTCTCTCTGCAGTGCCCCTTGCAGCTAACCCATTAAGGCTCCAGCATAGAGTTATACACAATAATACTACGTCGTGTCACTGCTCTATACGTTCAAAAGCCGCATTCTCCGGTAAAGGCGAGAAGCAGCCAGAAGATTTAGTATTAACCAAGTAAACGCTAGTAGCGAGAAAATTGTTGTTGCCTAAACCCGCCCTAGCAGTTGGGCACGAGGAGAACGTCAAAGTACATCGTATTGTTAAAATAATGTAAGTTGGTAGTTGCAACAATGTTCATAAATATTTCAGCAGCATCCATAAATTGTTAGAGTAGTAATTCAATATTGAAACTCAAGAGATTGTGTCAGAGCTCTCCAGTGTCTCCTATATGTCATTGTGGAGCTTGTGACTACAGGTAATTACGTATTGTACAGTGACTAACTTGTGTTCTGTGTCTTGTGAGTTGGCGGAATTGTGAGTGAGAGTTAGAGGGCGCATGACTTTTCGGCAAGGTTCTCCAATAAACGAATCTCAATTTAAACTGGATTCAAACATGATTTAGATAGAAAACAAAAACGAACTCGTTTAACTTAAGTCAAAACGGCAAAGGAACACAAATAAACTTTCATGTAAAGTTTCATTTACCGCAATGTTCCTGTACTGTTTTCGTTCACGTGAAACATGTTTTATGCAGTTTTTACTTTAGAACACGATAGATCATATTGGGCGTTCTACTTGGCTAAACGACATCGCCTGAAAAATCGTAAAAACCACAGTCGTACAGCGTGCTTAGTACAGACGTACAGATCACGTAATTCAGGGTTCGTGTGACTCCTCGAAAACCTGGAAATGTTGTTGAAAATAAAAAATGAAATACCAGTCCTGGCTGCGTGGTAATGTCTTTGAATGTACCTTTGTATGTAAATAAATCCAGCAGGATAATATGCGTGGATTCCCAATTGATTTTCTGGATTTACTTACTTACCATTGCTTAACCATTTTAGTGCAGGTTGTACATATACGTATCAACTACATTCTGCATAATTAGAGTTTTGTCATGTTTTCTTTATCTGCGATGGAATATGTATGTATGGCGTTTTGGTGGTGTCTTTAGTGCCCTTTTAAAGCCGGAGGGTGGGGGGAGAGAAGGAGCATGCGTCTTCTTTTTCCCCCTAGCTATTTTCTGAACGTCACTTAGTACACTTTTAAGATCAAAGTCGTTTTCTTGCTTCTAATGGAGAAAAGTTTAGAAGCAGTAGAATCGCGTCGAGATGTCTTTGTGAAGTTTTTGTACTATTTTTTGTTGTTGTGAAGCCTTTCGTGAAACTTAGGATTCAGAAATCATGCACCGTACGTCATTCCGGAGCTGGTTTAGTCCCACGAGACCTGCTCACTTTTCGATGGAATCTTATATTCAAAACATGAATCCTCCATCATGAGGGCTGCAACGATCCTTGACATATTCTCCTACATTTTTCATAACTCAAACGTAAATTGTATTAAGTTTCTCGTATAGAAGCAATATCGCAAACGCAGAAAACTGAAGAGAGAAAAACCTATACCACAGAAGACATGAACACGAAACTTTAATTTTTCTTCTTTTTCTTACGAGAGCGATTTGGTTTTTCAATAACAGGAAACCGTTGGCATATTAGGCCTATTTTTTGCATAATATTAAGACTTTGCAGCCCATTCAATTTGGATATTCCAATAGATTGGTGGCTTTCAGTGTCAGTGGTCCACAGCTTGAATAATGCTATTCTGTGACTCCCAACATTGACTTTGTTTTGCATATCCGTTAGGATTTATTTGCTTCTGAACTGAGGCATTTTTGTAATTCTTTATTCAGGCCGTTTGAAGAAGAAGTGATGTACTCCACCAGGCATTGTATTATTTATTATCCAAGTCTATTGGAAAACGAATTGATATGCGCCACCAGCTAGGAGGCGTTGTATCATTCATTGATCGAGTATTTTGGAAAACGATTTCATATACACCACCACTGCCGCCAACTAGGAGACGTTGTCTCATTCATTATCCGAGTCTTTTGGAAAGCGATTTGATATACGCCACCGCTACGAAGCGTTGTACCATTGATGATTATGCAAATATTTTGGAACAATTCTATACACGCCACCAGCTGGAAGGCGTTGTACCTTCAGTATCCGAGTCTTTAGGAAAGCGATTTGATACACGCAACCAGCTAGAAGGTATTGTACCATTGGGACTCCCGATCCTAATGCCAGGGCCCACTGAATGGTAGGGAAACAGTGATGAGAGCACAGGTTGGGGAGGGGGGGATGCTTGGTCCAGGGCCTACTTTATGGTTGGGGAAAAGGAGGAGAAAATGGGTTTGGGTGGAGCCCCTGACCCAGGACCTACTTAATGGTAGGGGGAAATGGAGGAGAAGAGAAGTTGGAGAAGGACTCCAGGCGAAATATTTTGTCCCGGGGCCCCCATTACTCTTTATATCCCTCCAGAGAGGGCAAAGAATGCCACTTACGCCACTCCATGAAATTCAAAAAAATTAAATTTAAACAATAAAAGTTCCGGTGGCAGCTAAAGAGTAGTGTTAGATACTCTTCAGGGAAGAAGTCAAGTCGGAAATTCCCAATTTACATTTGAAGACAGCAACAGAATGGTGATGAGACAGTCTGCTCGGTCAAGGAATTCCAAGCACAGACAAACCAGACAGAGAAAAAAAAATTTCGGCAATCTAACCTAGTTTTAGGGGCTACTAATTTAAGAGTGTGTCCCCGGGTCCACAATTCTGGGTGAGCTATTGTCTCTGGTAATCTAACAGTCTATCCACTCATAGTGCAACCAATAGGAACCACTTGGAGGTGTATTGATCACGAAAACCATCAATTACCTTAACACTAGTTGAATGGATCTATCGGATGACACAAACAGCATTTTGGTATCGTTGCATGGTACAGGGTTTAGTAACAAAATTTTAAAATGTAGTTTTCATGCTTGTGTGCACACCCTGCACATCGCCTGAAAAATATACATGAACCCTGCTATCTACACACAAGAAACATGCATAGTGCAATTTTCTATTAAAACACGATCAGTAGCACGTTCGCTCACGTTCTGTGCTGTTTGCTTTCGAGGATTTTCCGAAAAAAAAAGGGCCAATTTTTGTTGATGGGTTGAAAACTGCTCGGCTGGATGAATGTTCGCTGACGGAGCCTAATTAAATTCAAATTATCCTTCCATGAATTTTAAACTATTCTAATCTCATTTGGCTTCCCTCCCTCCTGCTCATCGCGCAGTAATTTCTAATTTATACTCCTCTGCAATGAAAATGAAGAAAGAAAAAAGAGAAGGGACATGTTGAACGAAAAGCGTCCTCGTAAATTACATATTGACCGTCTTGCCTTATCAGGAGATAGGCGAATTGTTCTGCATTCAGGATAATTAACTTTCTCGTTTGCCATACCTCATCGGGTTTGTTTGTTTTGCAAATTGTTGGTAAGAATGAAAAAGCTTCACTTTCTTATCCTTTTTCTTTTATGGGGTTGAATACGTGTAAGCGGAAGCGTATAAAATGTATACGCATCCTCGGGCCCTCCAATATGCCGTTCCTCGTATAAGGTAGACTACAACTGAAATGAATGTCGCTTAAGATCATGTACGATCAAGCCAGTGGAAAAGAGTCCACAAGAACACAACTCGTGGTAAGTCACACAGTTCCACAGAAAATAGAAGGAGCGTAAAGTACCCTTCCAAGACCGGAAAAATAACAAGCGGCTGCTGCTGTGGCTTCTGCTCACTTCCGCCACTTTCGAAAATGTTGAGGCGCACACCTCTATGATCAGGGCCGTAGCGAAGGGTACTTGGTTGGGCGGGGAGTGACTCTCATTTTGCCAACTCATCTTATGATTTTGCCAACTGGTTTAAAGAACGACAGCAGTGCTGCCAGTAAAGTACTTTTGAGGGGGTCCGCTAACCTCAGCTA